>DF241321.1:0-82338 GCA_000507305.1 Breviolum minutum Mf 1.05b.01 | reverse complement strand
TAATGTCTATACCGTTTTTTGGATATTATATATGCGCATCTGGAGTGTATACTTTCCACACTGAGTCGGGAATGTAATCCTAGGGACTATAGGGACTTTTTTTATCACTTCGACACCAACACAAGTGAAACTTCAAGTTGGTTTCATGAAGTGAATAGGAAAACTCACCAAACAGCACTCTAAAATCACGCAAAAATCAGATCTAAGCTGCAGGTTGTTCTCAGCTTGGGAAAAAATACAAATGTTGCCAAATCAACGAAAGATCATTCCCTAATTGACTTAAAATAGGATCTCCCACGTTTACGTGAAAAGACTCTTTTGAGGCTGGTAGATTTGGTGGTTCAACCGATCACCCGTTCATTCTGTGTCCAAGTAGCCATAGAGGGTTCCAGTCGCACTGCCTGCAAGCCTCATCTTGAAGTCGGACCTCAGAGCCAAATTGTCTAAAGGTTTGTCCAATCATGAATGGCGCATGGTGGAAATGTTGTGCTAATATCATGGATCAAATAAATGCAGGTATTATTCATATACAATATTACATATATATTATACGTATACTCCTGTCTTTTTTTGCAAGTGACAAATGATATGCTACTGGGTGTTCTATGCCTTGGCTTCAAAATAATCCAACATGGTCTCTGATAACAGCTCGCTGGAAATCTGAGATGGCAATGGCAATGGCATTGTTTGTGGGTTGATACACCAGTTGGGACAGTGAAACAACTGGAATTCATCGGATATTTGCTATATCAACTGGTGCAGGATTTTTATGATGTTTTTCTGTTTTTCCATCATGTGATCCACGCCGGTTTACATAGACTGTAGGGTCTTTTTGTTTTGATTTTGGAAATGGTGGATCAAATGGTTGGCTGGCGAGTAACAAACTCATAGTAGTGTACCTCCCTTTTGGATCCGGGCCTTTTAGAGTGCCATGGTGTTGCATATGTACCATATGTTGCGTATGATATATGCCTGCAGAACATGGCATTTGGCATAGTCACAAGAGGCAAACCTTGCAGTTGCAGTAGCTCATAAGCTTTATATCTGTGTCACTGAAATTGACCACAAAAAGCATCTGGTAGAATTCCTCTACTACATCAACCATGTCATCTCATCCATCAGGTCGTTTGAGTCCCCAAGAGTTCTCTTCATCAGAAGGATGCAAAGAAGAGATTCCGTTTTGGTAATGTGTGATGCTTCGGTCCGAAACAGGCAATTGTAGAAACAACGCTTTCCCCTTGCATGATTCATGATGCCACCACATCATCTAACAGGTCTAAGTGAACCCTGACTGGATATCGCTATATATCACCCCATCATTGGCACCATGGACTTGAAATGTTGTCTGGACCATTTCTGACACTCAAAAAATAACTGCGATATTGATCTTCACCAAGGAATTCCTAGTAAGCGCGAGTCATCAGCTGGTGAGGATCCAGTCCACCTCATAGCACCAGGGATCGCACATGCAAATGTTGTATGCTGCGGAGCTGCTGGTCCCATGCCACAAGTACCACCTTAACAAGCACACAACAAGCCGGCGGGTGCTCCTAGTTACTCCTCTTGATGAAAGATTATCAGGCTCTTGGCAAGCATTTGAGGAAGAGCGTCTCACTGAACCAAAGAGAAAAGCAGCAAAGGAAACATCAATCAGAATCAATCAATCTGGAGCCACTTCCACATATACAACTACTTTCAATGGTATGTAAGCTGTACACACATGTGTGTGAGCCCTGTGCACAAATTTTGAAATCCAGATTATTCTCCATGCATCCCCACAAAGTGGTATCATTGCATCATCAATAAAAGCGCAAAACCCTTGAACAACTCCATCTTGGCCAGCTCAAATGGAAGATACACATTCACCACTACCATTGCAATATGATGAATTCTTGAGGCCGAGCTAGACTCTGTTGCCCACTTGGCAAGTAAATCAGCAGAATGTGTGACAGCGTCACCCATCCCTTCATGCCAAAAGCTTCAACAAAATGCCCTGACTCAAGCAGCATAACATCCAACTCGACTGTATTCTTTTCATCTTATGTGTTTTCTATGCAATGATCTGCAACTCAATGTGTCAGCTTTTGTTCCTGCCTCTTGGGTTCCCGGCTCATTAATTGAGGAATCTAACTGATCTCCATATGCTGACCACACCTTTGTGGTGCGCACATCATCGTATACCTGACAGGTTTCCAAGCCGAAGCTCATCCAAATTAGGAACACGGGCCTCAGTAGAAAAAGATCGTTGCTCTTTCAAAGAGATGGATGCAATGATGCAATCCACCTTTCTTGAGTGATCACTGTCATACAAATGCTGAATCTTGATACATTTGCCAAAACAATTTCATGTCAATAATCAAGAAATGATATGAAATGATCAATATCATCCCTCTGTTTCCTGTGACAAGGAGGTTTCAAGTATCGCCGCATCGCCACAGGCCACACCTCAAAAGGCTTGCCCTCAGAAGCCATTTTCGCTTCCTGGGAGACGCTGTGCCACGGCTCGCAGCTTGCTATCGTCACACAGAACTTGGTGCAACCGGGAAGGATATGGAGGAAAAACACATCAAGCTTATCTGCTTGAATCAAATGGTCCTGCATTTGCATTCCTACTTCTTGCCTAAGACGTGCGGAACATGTTACTGCATTTTAGTCAAGGCATCTTAGGAACCGATTCACCCCATTTGCCAACACAACCCTTATTTAGAGTCTTTTTGAAGCCATGGTTAAATGGCTCAACCTCCCTCAAGCCATGCGAAATCGCTGACCATTCAGGGCAGGAGTCAGGAATTTGGAAAGCATAGATTCAGTGATGGGTTTTCACATGGAGTTATTGGCCGTTAATTATTAACTAATCAGATTGAGCTACAAAGGCTTTACATGAATGAAGCTCAACCTCAAAAGGCAACACACAACTGGCCAAAGAACAACTGGGCTAACAAATCCGATGAAGACATGCCAGGTTTTCTTGTTGCAGCTCAGCCTTCTTGACACAATACCTCAGATTGAGAGAGGAATTGCTGAAACCATGTCAAAAGCACAAGGCAGAAGCACCGTGTTTGTATTAGTAGGCATGGCATGAAAACTATAACTTTGGATTTTGAGAGCGGAGAAAATATGAATGTCATTTCAATCTTTCCTTTGTTGCGCTCCATCCACACTTGCGCCCTTTTCTCTTCGCACATCATATATCTTGGGATGTCAGCTAAATGCCTCCGATCCGTCAGGTGTCGAGAAAAGTTGGTCGACACGGTGCCTTCAAAGGGTGTAACATCATCGGCGTTTGAGTACCAAGCTTTTACACATAGACTAGACCAACTGAACTCCGAAATGGCCACACATAGCTTCCAGTACAACGGTGACAAACGCCATGAGATGACACCCTTGATGACTGCAACTGATAACTGATAACTGGACATCCCTTCCAGCGGGTTCACACATCGCTAATGTTGGTCTTTGGCTCAGGCTTTGGAGGGTGGCAAGAGTTGTCCCCCATGAGAATGTTGTAAGTATTCTTGGGAATTTTGTTAAGCTGAGTCAATACCTAGAAACAATGATAAGAAAAAGGTCCCCGCATAATCTCAGCAAAAAAAATATTATATAAGGTTCTGGCTAGGTTCTCTGCACAAAATGCACTTGTCACAAGGTTGATCCCTCTGATGAACTAAGGGAAAATAGTGAAACTCATTTAGTTTGTACTGCATATGCTCGAGGCACAAACTGCATTTTATGATGCATATTTCATAGTATGTATATATATATATATATACAAAAATACAAATATCACTATAACACGAACTCCAAATTTGGCTACAACTACACACATCAACAAATCTACAGTTCAACTCCAGCCGTCCTAACCTCAGCCACTAAGGCAAATCTAATTTAAACCATCCAATTATCCAACCTGCAAAATTCCAGGCTCTCAAATCACGAAAAAACAAAACCTGGGCACTGGAATTTGTGCCTCGTCAAGGAGGCTTTGCTCTCAAACTGCTTCATTGTGCTAAGTTCTTTGCCTTTTCCAGGCTCTTCTCCGTGGGCATGTGAAACCCTAGGTCTTCACATTGTCTTCGCAACTTCGCTGGTGTCTTGAAATAGTTTTGCACCTCAAAACGCGGCAGAAATTCAGAAATCAGTGAAACCTCTCTATCTGCGTTGCCAAGCATAGAAGAAGCAAGCCCAGCGCAAAGTTGATCCAATTTCCATAATCCACAATCAAATAATCACTACGTTTGTGCAGGTTGGGACCTGTGGCTTGAATGCTTTCCTTGGCCCGTGTTTAGCCCCCAAAAACCTGCTAAGATCTCCATACCTCCTTGAAACTGGCGATTTCCAGGATGTGTTAGTCTTGCACTGGATGTGAAAATGTTTTCTGGTTGTCACTACTTGTGTTTCGAGAACTGCAAACTCGAACATAGTTCAATGACTTATCATCAAATCCTCCCTGGACATGGGGATGAACCACTCCAGGACCTGAGAAGCATTTGAGTTTTTTTTCCCGACTAAGATCCACCTGGACGCCGAGATGCGGTGAAGTAAACAATGGAAAATCGCATGCCTTTGAAGGCACACACCTGGAAGTCCACCAGCTCAAGATGGGCTTTTCTGAAATAGAAAAAGGCAAAGCCCGGAATGTTGTGTCTTGTAACTTGTATGAAAATGATATTGCTGGCTAATGTTCTTTTCTCTTTTGTGAAGAATAACGGGGCTTCACCCACATCCTATAGCAAAGGCTACCGACTTCTTGAGGTGTCTGATTCCTTCTCAGGCTCCTCCCAGGCCGCCTCATGTGCCCTTGTCCCATCAAAATAATGTAAGCGTTCTCTGAGGTCCAATTTGGTGCTGTCCTGAGACCAAAGGGGGGTCAACACAAAGATACCATTTACAGAATGAAAGGCCAACAAAAACCAGGCTTAAACAAATTGCTCACTATAGTTAGTATAGCCACTTGGGACTACCGCATTTTCACTATCAGGATTGGCTTGACATAACTGATTTTTCAATCAGTCAAGGGCCAACATTATTCCCCAAAATTGGCCACCAAAAGACGGATCATTTAAGCGAATATCTACCCATGACAGCTTTACACTTACTTCCAACATTGTTTAAAGAACCTAACACCTCCCGTTGGATCCAGGTCAAGGTACCTTCTTCTTGAGCTTCTTGACCTTACAATTTCGAGGATCTCCTCGGAGCACCGGTGTGAAAAACTAACGGTGTCGTGTAGGGTACACACGGGACAGTCTTTCACATGCTATGTGTGATCTGGTTGGTTTGAATAGTGGTTCCATGTGACACCATGTCACCAAGACATCCGACCTCTTGTAATCTCAACATAGGATTAATAGAACCCTCCCTATTAGACAGCCACATTTGTGGGGACGTCATTTTTAATATCCGCCCTTAGTTAATAAAAACTGTGACAAAACCCCCCAAAATGACAGCTCTAGGTTGATTTGGGTGTGCTATCATTTTCTACTTGAGGAATAGGGTTGTCCCTTCACCTCCTGTTCGCAATCGTACATATTCCTAGGCCTGGGGGGTTGAGACCTTCTGGACCTTCCAGCCATGGTGGGGCAGGGGGTAAGGGGGCTTGTTAATCTTGGGTTGACATTAAACATAAGTCATTAGACTGTGATGCCTCCCCTTCTTAGAAGCACTTTGAAGCATGTTTAGGGAATCGGACCTAGGCTCTTGAAACAGTTGGATGTTCTGATCTTTCTGCACCTTCAGTTCAGGCAGAGAGCTAACCCTTTCCCCTTGGATTCCCAAGAGGAGGCATCCTTACAACAGCGGTCGGAGAAACCCCTGTGCCAACGAGAGTCTCGTCTGGCCACACGGGTTTTCACATTGCACTAAGTAATCCATCCAACACCATCCATAGTCATCCAACAGAAGAAGCAGTGGTAAGTAAACAAGTTGGCCTATTGCCGACACCCCACGGTCAAAAACATCTCATGATTCATGTGATTTTGGAGTTGCCTAGTATGCCAAGTTTCTCTTCCAATACAACAACTGTCCACCTTTGAATCGGCCGATTGCTCGGATCGCACTGGGACCGGCATTGAACCTGCGATGACAATGGGACCTTCTCAAGTATTTACAAACCCATTTGTATAACATCATGGTATGATGTGCTGGAGTCGGATAGCTGCATTTCCATTGTTCCGTTCCATCCCACTAGGTCCCCTACAAAAAACCAATCCCAATGGATCTCCAAGGAACCGATCCCTGTGCCTGGCAGCGCGGTAGTTGACGTTCAGGCTGATGGAGGTCGCTGGAAATTTGGGGTTCTGGCCTTGGAATTTTGGGACCCGATGCGCTGAGGGAATCCTGGGGCCAGTAATCCACATGTCTGACAAAGAAATGTGAAGGACCCTTTTTGGGACAAAATGGTGTAATTATTTTATATGCAACTGACAATGGGTTGAAAATCATATTCATAATTTGTGGGTATGAGCCTGCGTCCAACAACTCACTGGGCAACATAGAGAAAAACTTCTGGATCCAGAATCCAAACGAAAGATGCTTGGGGAACGTCACAAGCAGCAAATCCATCTGAATGTTGAAGATTTCTCTATGTTGAATTTGACAGTGAAGTTTCCACACACAAGATTTAAGCTGTTCAGCAAGTGGCACCCTTTGAACGGTAGCCTTTTGAAAAGCTGTATGCTTCCCACTCACCGGCTGTACAAGCGAGACACCTTTGAGCCACAGGGTCATCATGCGCGTGACCTGTGGGCATTTCCTGCTCATACCAGTCAGCACTGGCTTAGAGCCTCCCCGCGACGTCACCAATCCAAATGTGTCCGAAAACACAGCCTTGGCATCCTTGCGTCGGACCTGTCAAAGGGGACGGAAGACTGATTGTTCTTCACTTAGGGTTCTTGGTTCCCCTTAAGCAAGGGTATTGTTTAAATTCAAAAAATCTAGGCTTTGGAAATATCAACTCTGCAGGTATCGGCTTGGAAACTCAAAACAAACGTTATGTAATTGTCAACAACATTTAATGACTACGTTGGAATACTGGAGGGTGAGCTGGTGAAACATCCTCTTTGACCAGGATTTGCTACCTGGGTATGAATAAATTGGGCAACAACACACACCGTACATGTAGTCAGAAACTGGGTAAGGCCACTTTAACACTTGAAGTACTAAAACCATTGCATTACAAGGCAGTAGGAATATGAAGCCTCTCTTCAGGAACCAGGTGATCAGAATAAGAATCCACTAATCTGATGCAACATGCACAATCACAGCCATCTGAATCTGGAATTATATATCTTATCTGAAAATGCATCCTTAAAACAAAAAAGCAATCTCTTTTTGACACTCGACCCCGAGAAAGCAAACACATAATTTGAAAAATAGTGTTCAAATAGCTTCGATTCAACTTAGAACTTTTTTATATTTCACCTGGAGACTCCAGAAACCTGATGAACTGCGTGTGGCAATATATATATATATATGTATAACATATCTATATATACATATGTTTTTACATGTACAAATAAAATGCAAAAACTATACTGGAATGAACCTTTTGGAAGCTTTTGGACTTGCAGGTCACCGGTCACATAGCATCATTGTTTGATCGCCTTCTTCTAGCGTATGTTTGTCCCTAAAGCTCTGAGTCATTAGATGATACAGACTGGTGAATATCATAATCAAATACGTATCATGCGTGCAACGCGTCATGGTGTTTATGCAAGTCGCATTCTTTCGTCGCTTGTTGTCATATGAGCCCCACGCTTGCCTTCGACGAGGCAACAAGAATCATGGTTGGATCATGTTGATGGGTATGCTGGTAGAAGGGGAATGTTGGGTATCGTCCTCGATGTTGCGCAAAGCCAGATTAAATTGCTGAAGGACAAAAGGAAACCTAAAACAAGACATTCTACAGCTCATCGCAAATAATAAACCTAGATGAAGTCAACACACGAAGGCACAGGGTTTTAACAAACTTATTGGGTAAATCCATGATGATCAAAAGCTGCTTCAAATGAGTGGCCCAAATCTTGACCAACGATGAAAACAAACTGCTTTAAGGCAATCCCACTTGTTGATCTTACAAGTTCTCTTGAATAGAATGTGACTTTGGTGCTTTACTACTTCAATCATATGCCAAAATTCACTGTTCTTTTCGCTGCAAGGTTAGGATAACCACCGAACCTTTGGCTGAGCCATGCATCCCACAAACAGTTGATAGGGATGCACTGCCAAGGTGCAGGACCGCCAACAACATGTCGTCCTTCATCAAGGTGTGAGATGGGGGCCAAACACCCGTTGTGGCCAGGTACATGATGCATCAGCATGAATCAATATGAGGGATACAAAGCTGCAAAAAAACACCATGCAGAAATTGGTATAACGAGTCGGCTCCTGTTTGGATGATGATATTTTCTGGTTCCTATTTTATGCTGGTCAAAGTCATGCGCTGAACCCACCACTTGTGCTACATTGCTGGAGTACCTGACCCTGCTGGGTTGGGGAAAAATCAAACAGTCAACAACATCCGTCAACAAGAGTGCTTCGAAATGTATTAAGAAAAATGCAATGCCCTCACGTTTTAGTTTTGAAGATGCAGGTCTTATTCCATCAATTGAAATACCCGGGGCCAATATCAAAAACGATAACCGTTTTGAATCTGAACTCCTTTTATGTCAAGAGAGCATACCCCCTGCATGGTTTTTGAATGCTTAATTTTCACCAAAGCTGCATACACGCAACAAAAAGCATTGATTTGACTGAATTGCTTGCAGGTTTCTGCCCTTTTGCTTTCACACCTATTGATTTGTTTGTGCATAGTGCATCAAACCTACATATATGCTCACAACAAGCGTGCGTTTGCGCATCCAAAAAGCGTCTGAAAGTTTAATTGGAGAGTCAACTAGTGGTATCATTTACTTACTAAACCCACCTATTTGATCCAAAAGCCATCAGTCCATGGCAACATCTTGTCTTACGTTCTCTCTCTGTTTTCTTTTCTGCATTGCCATCTTGCTTTTAGCATCGTTTTCAGACTCACTTATGTAAATCTTGATATAGCATCATTTGTATCACTCTCCTTAAAATTTATTGAACAATCTATAAATTATTGGTGCAACCTTGTACAACTTAACATTTCATACTCGTAAATTCACACTGTCTTCCCTTTTGTTTGCTTACAATGTGACAATACTACCTTCAATTAAATATACAGGTTGCCTGACACTCACTGTTTGCGCTTAGCAATTTGCAACTCGAAAGGAGTGTTGACAGTCATCCACTAAAACCAAAGCACTCAGCAACATCCCTGCAGCAACCCAAACAGCATCACATCCCAAGGGCTCCCCACCGTCACTTTCTCATTGCTTTCCCTCAGCAGTTGGTCGGCCAAACGCTCAGCAATGCGCTGGCGAGTGCTGGCGTTCTCATCGATCTTGCGATTGCCAGCCACTTTGGGCGGTCGGACCCACCTCAAAGAACAAACGACGTGACTATGTATAGCCAAATGTATATTCATACAGCATATAGATATGTGTATACATATATATATATATATACAACGCTACACCATCCCGTAGATGTCAAAAGCAACCACCTGTAACCTTTAACAGCGAACCTGATTCATACATCTTCATACATGATTCAGCTAAGCGAGGGCTGCGTTGCAAGTGAATATGAAGGGAAATGGAATGAAACAACACACATCATTTTCATTTGCATGGGCACATTTGAACCAGTCGACGGGAGCATGCACCCATAGTAATGTTGAGAAGTGATCAGTAAAGGGGCGGTAAAAATCAAGTGAGCTCCCTCCCCAACGTGATTTAATACACGGTAGTAAATAAAGCGGTCCAAGTTTGGGGGGGCTGATTTCTTAGATAAGATGATGCCAATGTTTCAAAAGCCCATTTTTGTACGTAGATATCAATTTCTAATCAAATCCTTGAGAATCTTGGTCTATGAATTTGGATGGAAAATTTGTTCAACCCCTGCTGAATAACCAAACAATTGGATCATGTTGATTCTTTATGCTTCTTGTTTGATTCTTTCTGACATTAAATGAAAGCAAGTGAAAGGCAATGAAAGCAAAAGCAACCAGCAAGCATGAAACAACACCAATACATAATCAATCGCAAATGACGATCCCTTACATAATTAGTTGACAAAGTTTATTTCCTACTTCCCAACATTAAATGATTGCAACTGCCATCCTGCTTGCAAATTCTCCACCATCCAACATGTCCTTAAGTCAGCCAAGTAACTGAGGCTGACCATTGGTAGATGCTGCCTTTCGTTTCTTGGCAAAACATCCAGCAAGTGGCACGGGTTTGAAGAGTTTCGGATCTTCCAGTTTTTTCTCCTTAACGACACGCATCCACAGTTTGGACCAAGCAGCTTGGCGGAGTCTCTTATTGACACAAAGCTGGGTGTAGATTCATGATGCTCGTCACTGGGCTTACCAAAATATGAATGTGCGATTTTCAAACTTTCCCGTAGCTTGGCATATGAGGCCTGAGATAGTCTCAAAAGTCTCATTTAGCAGCCATATATCGCTGTCCAATGCCGGACCCAAAGTTAGAACCCCACTTTGCTGTTAGTAGTTGCGAGCGATTCGCACCCCCGGAAAGAGTATTTTTGCACAGCAAAGCCCAGTTGATAAGATCATTGTCAAGATATGCAATTGTATACAGTATATCAAATATGGTCAAACATGGTCCCATCCACAACAGCACGCAAATACAACCCCTCAACCCCTATATGAAACACGGATGTTTGCATTGACTGTTTCAAGCCGTGATAGCAAACTAAATGGTTTTCTCCGTCCACGGCACCAATTGACGCTTTCGCTCACTGGTGCCGCTGCAACGGCTCTCCAATTCGGCTCTGGTGTAGATTCCCCCAATCTCCAAAGCCATTGAAAGATGAGGATAGCCAAGCACCTGTGGGATGCCGCGCTCTGAGAAAATATTGTGTCTCTTGTTTCTGTGGTTCCCAGGGTGGTTTGCTTTTTGTTCAGGTTGTTTGCTTGCTTTCTTGTATGTACATTTGGTTGGTTTGTTTGACTGGTTGTGCCACTCCATCATGATGCCTTCTTGATCTCCCATCGCAGGGCTGCTTTCCTGCTTTCCAGCTGCAAGTAAGCGCTGAAACTCTTTCAAACTTTCACTAGCATTCTGGACTGCCATGGGCTTGAGCTCATGTGCCATCAACCGCGACCATGCAGAATAACATGAACCAAAGTATTTATCACATTATGGGATATTATAGGATACTATAGGATACTGTAGGCAAATATGATTTATATATATATATGTATCGTATTATATGTATATATATATATATACGCTTGTAGCAAGTCGCTTGTTGTTAATCAACTGTATTTAATATTCAAAGGGCTTGTCATCCATTGCCCCTATGCACACCATTGCATCACTGGAACACTGCCAACACATCCAACAACCTTTCAACCACGTGCCTTATATGCTCGTGGCTTGGACTTCGGCGCCATAACGGATCACAGAGTTAACCTGCTGGGCCTTGCAATCCTCTAGCAGGAAAAGTGTCACCACAGGATCCAGAGATTGCTA
Source organism: Breviolum minutum Mf 1.05b.01 (assembly GCA_000507305.1). NCBI lineage: Eukaryota > Dinophyceae > Suessiales > Symbiodiniaceae > Breviolum > Breviolum minutum. The sequence continues at coordinate 70,759 of DF241321.1, read as the reverse complement.
TGCAATAGAGACATTTGAGTCTGATGAATCTGTTGTATACAGGAAAGTCTTCAAAAATGATGCAGCAATTCAAGACTTGATATGCAATTATATAGTGTGTCCCTCTCCTTCCGTATATGCTGCCAAACATTTCATCTCATTTCTGAAACATGATTTGCAAACCTGACAACGCCCATCAACTTAATTAAGTGTTCATGAAAGCGGATGTGCTCCCTCAGATTGTTCGAAAAAAAAAGAAGTTTTTGTTGAAACATTGGCCTCCGTTTGTCTTTCTCAATGCCAGAAAGCCATCAGTGAATCAAATGGCAGCGGTCTCAAAGTCTCAACACCAGAAAAATGCCAACTCTTTTGCAAATTATCACCACCCTCCCAGCACCAACAACTGAGAGAAATGATAATGAACCACAGGTTGGTGCTAAAGATATCTAAAGATCCATACAATGGATTATGGATAACTCATAATATTCATTAATATTCAGAATCATCGTACTTGGGTAGCAAAAACCAGTCTCTATAGATATGACAAACATACATTGAATACATAATACACACAAAAATTGATACACTGAGTAATCAGGCTTTTGATCGTTCGGTTCTGCTCCCGATCTTCCAACCCTGAGCCGAAACACTTCCGCCAAAGTTTGCTGTTCTCATTGCGCCAAGCCTCCCGTTGTTGCACATCTCCACGGCTTTTCAGTTTGCAGCAAAATGGAGAGGCATACCGATGGGGTTTTCAGTCGTATGTAAACCCCACATGAGGTTGTCAAAGCAAAACACGATATGATAATGGATTCTGATTCCATCCTGACCTCATGAACTTTCACCGAAGTTGACCAGACTGATCTGAAACGAGATCCTGCACATTGTGAAACCAGTACTCACAATCCTCACGTGGCGATGCCTGTGATATATATTTAAAAAAAAACACTATATAGCATTGCATCATTGAAGACGTTTGAAGGCAGGACTATGGCTGCTGACTGTCCTCACTCACTATTTGGACATATTATCAGGTTCAGGGCAGCACTAGCTGAGTTGGAATCATGAAATGGAATGTAAGCAACAAATCAGATTCATGGAATTATGAGATACCCCGCTTATTGAAACAAACATAACTCAAACCATGGAATGAGTGATTCCATGAGAACGAGCCTGATTCAATAAAATCCCGCGAACTTGGCAAAGAACCGCTCTGTCGTCCGACAAATGCACGCCGCATACATTGACAACATAAACAACATTAAAGAATCAAGGACACCGGTGCGGAATCGACTCCATGAAACACAATCCTCATTCTGTATTCCTTCGAAAACCGAAAAGTAAGAACCAGCATCATCCAGTAACATCCGGCATCCCATACTATTTTTTGGACGATACCATTCCCGCTGAACCTGGACCAACGTGAAGTCCTTAGGCCTGGGAAATGCAGGACAACATCGGCACAGGGGAGTGCTAATAAACAAACAATCCAAATGCTGCGGAATTTTATCATTCCTACACTATCTATCTTTATCCAGAATCTACAGGAACCTACAATACATGGGCCCTCCCCGTTTTGACAGAAGTACGAGCTCATACCTTACCCTCCAGGGAATTAACATATCCCACCTGGGGAAAAGGAAACTCATCTTCAAAAGTGAATTTTGATGGGATATGTTAGTTCCCAAGAGGGTAACCCTCCTAAACCCATCAACAAGTATCATCTTCAGGGCTACATAGGCACCTCAAAACCTTGGACCAACCTGAGGCTCCATACACCATCCAACTACCCGAATGCCGCTGTCGATCCCGAGTCGTCACATCCTGCAAGTTTTAACGGTGCATCCTGGCATCCTGACTTGATAAACTTGATAACCCATGATAAACCAACGTCTCATCCACTCTGAAAGATCTGATGCCTTTGATATTTCATCATGTGATCAAACCGTGTCGGACCAGCTACATGGTCCAAACAACATCAAGTATCACGCATCCGGCGATGAGTCACATCATGTGTCTTTTGATTCACTTGAGCAAAAGGAACTGCTCAATTTGCTGGTTCCATCTGTTTCTCACATCCCAGAACCACATAAGGTTGCACAAATTTGATTCATATCTGCAGTCTGCATTACTGATGCCATCCCCTCAATTGTCTCGGACCCATCTTGGAGTTCCGGTTTCAAAATACCTTTGATGCCAACAGCCGCCCGGGCCCCCCAGCCGAATACGTATCCGTGACTAGGGTTTGCAGCCTCATCCAGCAGCAGCTGAAATGTAGTGTTAATATGAGTTGGGACTTCGGCAACCTGTTTTTGCCATGTGCCTATAGTCATCCAATCCTAGATGCTAGTACTCAAAATGAATGGTTTGAATCTTTGCTGTAGCTCTTGCTTTCCAAAACTCATCTGCTGGGTTTGTCCTAAACTTACGGCCAACAAGAACAATTCGATGCATAAATGGCTTCATGGTTAACTTATGTTAAACTGGTATAGATCCTACAAGCCAAACTCACATTGGCCCCTGAAACAAAAGGCTGTATGGACCAAGCATAAGCACTGAAGGCCCCGAGCCGCTTCAGCATATCTTCGCCCATCTCTGGTCGTTCCGAAAACCTCAAATAGGGCATCAAGTGGGATGATGAATGAAGTTTAGGAATAAATGGGGGCAACTCTTTGTTACCAGGTTGTTGTTGCTACCAAATGCAACTCGATCCTCCTTGGACGCAATATTGGCTTGACAATCTTGATTGCTGCAAGGGACGGTGACGATATGTGAGCAATGTCACACACACACACAAACACACGTATACCGTATACGTACTTTTTACAGATTGACAATGTAGACATGTCATGTATATGCAATATGTGTAATACAGAATATGTATGGTATACACTAGCGTTCAAACATTATAAATTGATAGTGTGTTTATGCTGCCACTTGCAATTACATCCACAACATGTACCTAAAGTAACATATTATGATCGCCCACCACCAACCCCCAAAAGGAGGCCATGCACAAGCCAACAACGCACAGCATGTCAGTGATCCAAGCGGTCTCATGCGGTTTCATGATAATTCATCAATCTGAATTGCTATTGCTTTGATTCCCCTCGGGTCGGGTCAAATTTAGCTGTTCCCTTCCCACGCATTCAGAGAATCTGACTCAGCAGCTTCGGAACCGGGACCATCACCTGAATCCATTTTGACACTGGCTTCATGGATGCTATCCCAAGCTACTTGGGCGGCAAATATATGTACAAAAAAACACCGGTCACCATTATACACCTACATACCAGTTCTTGATTACTAATGAATCTCAGGTACAATATCTTCCATGGGCCGGTATATATGTATATATATGTATATAAATTGAATAATAATAGATAATAGTATTTTTCCAAGTCAATTTTCCTGTTAGAATCTCGGGGCACGAGGTCAACAACTGTGAGGCAACATTGCAGCCATTTCAAATGTCAAGCACAAAACTAGCAGGGAACCTTTTCTGCTGGATTTGTTCAAAAGGCAACCATCTCTTCACGGCTGAGAACTGACAACGAGATCTGAAAGTACTTGAGTATCCAATAAGATCCAAAATATGAAAGGAAACGGTGGATATTTCATTCCTTTTTCGAAAACATGAAGAAACATGTATATAAGTCCACGCAAGTCCTAGACATGAAAGATCCTGTCCAAACCTACTCTGTTTTCACTGCCCAATTTGTCAAATTCCGCCTTCTTCACTCACGACACCTGGGAGACATGAACTGGCAGCACTTTGGCCTCAAAGGCATCCAAACATGACACATGACAAGCGAAGTGTTTCATCTGGTTATGTAATGTTTCCAAAAAAATTAGGTTGCTGGCGCATTCTTTTGAGATATTCTTGTGACGCTGGGATTTAGGGAGAGGCTGGGAAATTCAAAATAATTATTTTGTATCTTCAACCGTAGAAAATGTGTAAATGGAAATTGTAGAAAAATTGTATTTCAAATTTTGCGAATTTGGAGGCTGTAAAAAAAGTGTGACTCTAGTTGTAACCTCCCTGTGCTGTTCTTCTTTTTTTCATCACTTCTCGGAAGATGATTTAAAGTTTCCTGCAAAGATTGCAAGAAAGACACCCAATACATGGCGACACAAAGGATTCATCATTCACCCCTGCCAACTTAAAACACAAATACTTGAAAGTCAGACTTTTTTAATAATATTTCAAGATTTTTACATTGTTTGACAGGTTTTCCATTTTTTTACATCTTTTTTACACATGTTTTATTGTGTTTATTCTTTTACACCTTTTTCACACATTTTTCCACTTGCTTTTACAGTTTGTCAGGCTTCTGTCCAATTTCTTTACGATCTTAAATATGTATTTCACAAATTATCTTTGGATTCACACATTTTTGATATTTTTTTACAAATTATTCTTGGCTTTACACTTTTTTTACAGATTATTTTACTTTTTTTACACTTTTTTTACTAGTATTATTTTTGGTCTTTACTATCTTTTTACTACTTTTTTCTACTACCTTTTTTACTAGTATTANAAAAAAATATCTAAAAGACGTGAAAACGTGTAAAACCAAACATAGTCTGTAAAGAATTGTAAAAAAAACTCGAAAAATATGAAAAAAAAGAAAAATAAGCATTATGATAATATTGAAAATACAAAAACATTGAAAACGCATCCAAAAAAAAACAAAATCAAGAAAATCTGGGAAAAAAACAATAGGAAAAAGATGTGAAAACGTGTACAACTTTGGAACACCGTAAAAAACGTGTTAAGTAAATGCAAAAAAGTCGAAAGAAATTGTAAACATATGTTACAAAACATGTTTTGAAATAGCACAGTTTTTTTACACATTGTTTTCTTGCGCAAAAATCCTTACAAACATGTGCAAATCTAAGTTACGTTTTTTTTACACTTTATTTACAAAAATAATTATGTTTGTCCACTCCATGCTGTCCCTGACTTCAGCATCACAAAGATATTCATCACCATCATCACACAACACAATTATATCCTACTGAATACGGCACTGGTACTTGTAGCACCTCCCAGCTGAGATCAGAACTCCAGTAAGTGGGGTAGGGAACCTTAGGACTTTCCAGCTGAAAACAGTCACAAAAAACACCTGCTCCCCCAACAATGGAGGCAACTTGCATTAGCCAACCTTGGAAGCTTTGCATCAATTTGTAAAATGCAGCCGATCAACACAAGAAAAGCAAGCTTGCTACCCCTAGAATGGTAAAAGGAACTCATTTCTCTTTAACTACAGGCCATTTTCCCAATTTCAGGGGCCCATAATTGACGAAATCCACCATTTTTTGAAGGCCTTCAAGTTGGGACATCTACAGTAAATGCTTCAGCTTCACCTAGGTATCCCAAGCTGCTGCAGCTCCAGATGCACCAGAGGCATGGAGCTTCCGCTTGTGACCACAACGACACATCCTCGGGCACAACGTGACAGGGGTGAAAAACAGGCAAAAGTGAAGAACGTGTCACCTTAAAACGCATTACTTGGCCATGTTTCAAATGGTTTTGAAAAGCTCCCATCTCGTTGAAACCGTGTCAGGAGATGCCCGGGCCAAAACTGGGGCCAGGTACTCTTTGTCACCATAGATCTCCCAGTCTTCATCTTCAGGATGAGAAAAAGCTGCCAGGGAACAGTTCCGTAAAGCGTTTGTGGAAACACACAAATGGATTTTTATGGACAGTAAGCATCAATTCAACATATCCCATATCCATCAACTTACAGGCAATTGGCAACTCAATGCTTTTAGGAAATGGAACCATGTCAGTACAAGAAGGGGAGGATTCACCAGCAAAAACTAGTTGATGATTTCAACCCCAAGAAGTAGATGAGTCAAATAACTTTGGGAAATCTTCTCAAATATAGGATGATATAGCAGTGAAAATAAAACAACACCCTAAAATAACATCGTGAAACGGCCACCTGGAAACAAAACATGATCACTTCAAATCCAGTTTTTTTTTTTGTTGGCTTTCCTACCCAACCTTTGGGATTTAGCTTTACGGCTCGGAATCTCTCAACGGTTGCGGTGTGTCAAACTGGTTTTGGTGGGCCTTCACGATGGTCATCCTTCTTGTTGTAACATTGATCACCTGCAAAAAAACGTGCCTGAAATGTATCTGTAACATGTGAATGACACCGTAGCACAAACAAAAATTAGTTCAAAAGGTGGGAATGCTATGGAATAGAGGGTGATGAATTTTTGAAATGAAGGGTAAACAGTCCGGCACAAAGGTGGGAACAGGCAGTAAAGGAATCTGAGAAGATCTTGGGGAATGCTTCCCAATGCCACCCTTTGAGACCCTGCGTTCTCAGATCTTCTCTCCCGAAATCTGAGCATTCGGCCGTCCCCTTTGGAAGCTTTCTCAGCATACCTTGGCAACAACAAATATGACCGCAGGTCACAACAGGCGGTATATACCCCCGTCGTTCCTACTTGTGGAAGCCATCTTTTACCAGGACCGGCCACCACAATATTATGAGACGGTAAAAATCTTTGAATGCTACAGTATTATGGTCTCTCAAAGTGTGATTCTTCACCACGTCCCAAACCATCTCAACAACCTGAATAGGGGACAACTTTGCATCTGGAATAGAAACAACTGAGACCATCTCTCAATAAGACACCCATTCATGAAACTTACCAGCATTGGATTTAAATCAATATTCAATATATGCTTAAACCAGCAAATGTATATTGCCTATCATCATCGTTCATCACTTTCATCCACATCTGTGTGCTGAGTTTCTCTCCCCTCCGAGGCTGAATTTTCAATCCTGGTACTTGCACCGCCGCCGGCGTCCAAGAAAGTTGTTGCAGGAACAGTCAAAGACCTGATGTCAAAAAGCGCAAACTTACGATTTGTTTGGCTATGAATCTGAATCATGTGGCCTTCCAGGAATAGATGGATGGTCCGGATGGTAAAGAAACACATTTCAGTCTTTGTAGGCCATTTTCTTTGGGATGGTCCAATTCCATATTCCAACCAAGTATTCCAAGATAGCTGCACATATCTCCTAAAAGGCTGTGCCTCAACGTCATGAATCTGCAGCTGCAAAAGCTGCCAATGAATCCCTCTCGCAAGAAGGTTCTGCAGTATTTTGATGACTTATAACAACTGACCAAGCTGAGTTATATCACGGCATCTTTTCACAGGACGATGTTGGGACTTGTAGTGATCTTTCTGATTGATCGAAGAATTCGCACAACTCCCGAAGTAAACAAAATATGGGATATGAATAGAGAACATACAATACGCCATCAAACAGTGTGTGAGGTCAGCGATCCGCCGTACTTCAAGTACTTCGAACCAATGGGCCATAATGGGTAAAAATTTCCTGTTGATTGATGTCTATTGAAAATGCAAAGATCCTTTTCACCCAACAAAACGGCTGAAAGATTATATATATATATGCCGTTGCAGCTAACCTTCAACTGGGTCACGAAACGCCGTTGAGAAAACTGAGCTACCCAACTCCACACTTGAGATTACTGGCACCGGCACCACCGCTGTGTGCCAACAAATCATCCAAGCCCAGTGGCAAACCTAGGTTTAGTCGGTTTAGTCGACACAAAAAAGGGCTTGGAATATGGACATAAATTAAGGGTCTTATGCACCACAATAAGGTGTTTCTATGTTCGCATATCAAATGAATCTGACGTTATAATGTGTTCAACTAAAGATTTAATTTAAACATGTAGTTGCACAATTATATGTATACAGTGAAACACATTTGAAGTCAACTGTTACTATCTGCGGCCTCTTCGGAAGCTAGCAGCACCCAGAGTCACTCTCAAAAACAAGATCTTCCATCCCATCTCGGCAATCTATGCAAATCCATTGAGAATCCATTCTCACCATCACTAAGCTGCAGAGACAGGACACCGACTTTGTACTTAGTGGTCAACTCAGCAAACTCACCGAAGTTGATAAATCCTGATCCAGCTCCAAAAACCAAAGTCGCAAGGCGCTAGTGATGGATATTAGAATGGCATGAATGAGACTTTTTCCAAGGAGCTCCATATAGCAAAAAATGGGATTTACCGGGGCGCTGCTTCATAGAGATAAACCCGCAAATCATATATACCCACAGGGATACGTCAATATTTTACTAATATTCGCTCCTTCTGGAGAATGTCAACAGCTGCCAAAGTGACATTGACAACTTGAGTAATCAAAGGTCAGAAAGCCAGGGGGAAACTAAGAGTGGGACCTCGGACATCCAGTGCTTATTATGTCGCAGTCAAACGTCACAACCCGACATTCCACAACCCGTGATCCCCAAATCTGAGCAAAATTCCAACAAAAAGTAGAGCGAGGCATAGTTTGTATAGTGAATACCCATCCTTCTTTGTGGACATTTAACCCAGCCAGTATTAATGTATCATATATACACCGTTAGGCCATCAGTTGTTTCTTTTTGATCAGGTCAGTATCCCCTTCTAGGAACGAACATGTCCCACAAACAAGAAACATGTTCAAGAGAAAACGGAAACTACGCCAAAGGGAAGGGTACACCATTCAATTTCAAGCCGGCATGAGACTTTTCCACCATGCTTCTGCTGTAAGAACAGGTACAAAAGAAACCCATATGTACTGAAAGCTGCCAGCTGCCATCTCTGCCCAGTGGCCATTACCATCATCATCCAAAGTCTGCCACAAGTCATCATTCAAAGTTGGCACCTCATGTCACAGGGAAACATAAAGGAAACAACATGCTTGACATTGCAAAACCTGCAAAATGGATTGTTTCATACCGCCTCAATCTTCCTAAGGAAACCAACCTCCTATGAATCTGCAAAATCTGGAGTTCAAAACTTTCCGGAGGCATGGGACTGCTGCAACTTTTGTAGAGAACAGGCAGCAGGGGAAGTTGAAGCAAACATCGCAGTGCAAGTATGTCGGCAGAAAGAAATCAAGTAAACAAAGGGGATACAGAAGACTGAGACAGAAGTATCACCTATATACCCAACCGGCTTGTCTCAACATGTTCCCTGCTATGCAACAGTAGAATTGAAAATTAATCGTGCTAAACACTGATTTGAGCAACGTAGACACCTAGACAATCTATGAAATTAAAGAACCAAGAGATACATACATGACGCAAATGCTTCCAAATAGAACAAGAAACTTACATATCAACAAATGGACATAGATAGATCAGCATGAAGGTACCTCTGCGACATGAAACGTTCAGTGACGTACAACCTGGATTTTCGAATCAGTGGCACACGTCAATCCTTGAGAAACAAGAGAGGTGAGAGGTGTGGTCTCACATTCTCAACCGTCAACAAAACATTGGAAAAAAACATACAAACCTCGGCTATCTGTGAGCTTCCCACGTTTTGCCCCAATCTTTGGATTTCAGGCCAAACCTCGAGGTTGCTAAGAGTTGATCCAAGAAAAAAAAATCACCGCTTTGTTTGGTAAAAAATGCTTCTGTTTGATGACTCTTGGGGCTCGAGGTACATACATGTAAAGAGAACAGAAGGGTGCTGATATGTATATACAGTATGGGTGTCATTTCATATATATATATATACACAAATAAATGCACATTACTATCCTTTATGTTATTATTGTTCAGGTCGATGATAAGGGTAAACAAGTAAATAAGAATATGTGATCGGATCATCAAAGGTCTAGCAATGTTGTCAGCTGCCTCACTATGCGATTGCATGCTTCACTTAAGGAGTCTTAAGGTAAACGCCCAGAGAGCGCCCGAAAATGCCTGGATACTAGAGTATTTCTGTGGTGCTCCCAGTGTCAGATATGTTCAGATCATCAACACATAGACTTAAAACAAAAGTAAGCAAAATTGAATTATATTTTCCACACATTGGAAGATCGAAGGGGATGATGCAAAAAAAAAAAACATTCCAACAAATGAGCATTTGGTCTGGGCCCACTCCCTGCAACACAACCAACCTCAACAAAACCAACCCAACTGCGCCTCTTGCAAGCTTTCACCTCAGCTTGGTTCCAGTCCAATATTTCTCAGCTTCTCCTGCCCTCATTGAAGAATGGGAGGACTTTTCGCACAATGAAAAAACATCAACCTTCATTGCAATTGATCACTGCTCAAATGGTGGTTGTGACATGTTGTGACGGTCAGAATGATGGTGACCATTTACGTATCATACACATCCGTAAACCCTCGAATTCTAGCCGTTTATGCCCTGTTTTTGCTTCATCTCAACCTGGAATCTCCGGGCTCTGTGCCCGGTCCCATCTTTTTCATCACGCTAACGTGTCGTCATCTCCACGGCTCCCAAGGACGATCCCGGTTCCGTGAGGTGGCGTCGACAGAGTGGACAGGTCTGTGAGCTTTGAAACCATTCAGCCAAACATGACCTGCGAGTCGTGTTTGGAAAATGGGAATTTTTTTTTCATTGGAAACGTTCAGGAAAATCTCAGTGGCTGAATCATTATATACATATCATATAATACTATAGGACTTTTTATATGAAATATCTTATTTCATATTGTCTTGTTCAGCCCCTCTTGCCTCTGTACACGTCTTGTGAGAGGTTGCTTCTAAATGAATTCGCATGACATCCCACACAGTCGCTTAACCCGTACATAATCTGGTCTTGTCGGGGGGAAAAATGCAGCGCCACCCACCAACGCCTGTGAAAGACATGCCCCTGACCACATGGGGCCAAAACGATCGTACCATCTGCTGTATCTGTGAAGTCGGACAGGCAAATTGCACAAGTGCTGGCATATCCTTGGAATGTCAGGTAATTTGAACGACTTTGTCTGGCTGAATCCATCCTCTTTGGACACTTGTGACTCCAAAAGAACTGATAACACTAACTGTTGAACGATAGAGTCCAAGATAGTTCAGTCTTGTAACCCTTATAGCTGGACCTGGCCTATATTCAAATGTTGACATGCAATTGCAAACACTGTAATACTCTTGAATTAAAAACTCAGTACAAAACAGCAACGTGTTTTTGCTTTTGTACCTTTGAAATCCTTTGAAAACCTCTGAATTCCCACTAGAATACGCACCAACTTTGTCAGGTGATTGCGCAGCTTGCACTGCAGTGTGCTCATCAAGCATCCAACATCATTGAAGACTTCTGCGTCATATGCAACTGCTGGAAAACTATTGACCAACAAACTGGGATTGCTGATGAGCCCGGTACGGCGAAACACGGGTCGCACACATGGCCAAATTAACCTCAGTGGGGTGAACGCACTCCCGGACACACAAAGGAGAGCTGGTACCCTTTACAGGACAGTTTTTTTTTGCAAAAGCAGAATCTACTCCTGAACATACATCCATTTTCAGAAATCATGTGCCGGAATGATTGAAATGCCTCGAGTGTATCTTCTCAAGGAGAACAAGATATATATAATATATACATACATGATACTTAAAAAATATGTGTAATATATTTCAAAAAATAATTGGATGAGCACATTCCAAGGAGGACATTTGGTCCAGGCATCACGACAGCCTGGCACCAGTACTGGTGAACTGGTGCCTGCGCTATCGTATCATAGTTCCGCAAACACACTTAACATGTAAGGGATGGGACCATACCATAGGTACGGTGACTAGACGGACTTTGCGATTAGACCTGTGCTTATTCAGCCCAAATCAAGCTGCATGTCTATATATAGATTGCACATAACCTTCGATCATCTTGTGATCATTGCGACTGAACGAGAAATATGGCGCGTTAAATTTACAGAACAAAGACCAGGCTGTGATTGACATATAATATTACATATCGTATACAAAGAACGTCTGTGATTGACATATAAAAAATATCATATATATAATATATATTACATATCGTATATACTTATGGAATGATATAATGCTTCCATTACGTACATATATTTCATGTACTTCAAATTCCCGGTGCAATATAATATATACCATGTTCCGACACACAATGTTGTTTCCAATCAATGACCTAGATGACATGCCATCAGTCACCATCTCGCATGCATTTGTTTGACGATGAACTCCAATTAGCTATAATGGTGAATCCCAATGTAACTCAAAGAAGCCCCGGACTTAGCTTAGCGAATTTCCAAATACAGTACATTACTTTATATACCTCTACATTGACAACACTCTACTAGTAGTACATGTCATTAGACACCATGGTTCCAACCACTGCACGGTCTCTTGCTGAACGATTCCATATATCCACCACCCACAACCAATATGGTGCATCTTACATTTATGTTTCCATCATTGTTTCCATCAGAAAAGAACACAACATGTCATGCGGTTTGTGGTTCTCTTTTGATTGATTCTCGTCCAGTCAATCTAATAAGTCCTAACATCTCGCGGAGCCCAAAACTTATGAATACTGTGACTTGCAGTTCAGAAACCAGAAAATCACACTCAGCATCTGCGCCAAGTAAGGACACAAGACCAGCCAAGCACTGCCACGAAGCCGCCAAGTACAATTTCTTGCAACTAGCAACATCACCAAAGTGGCAGGTGGCCATGTTAGTTCAAAAATCACAGTAACAATAAGCGTACCTCAAGTCGCATGATGTCTGGAACTGTCTCGATGCTCATGATATTTGTATGTCATATGCATAAGTCTTACAGAAAAAACAATCTTGAACACTGCCAATGTATACCAAGTGGATGATACGTGAAGATTTCCACTAGCATTCGTAGAAAAAAGAAGGCTTGCGAAAATACAGGGGTAAGTACACCAACCGCATGACCAAAACTATTTCTGACCCTCTCATCCAAGCATTGCCTAAATTCATCCTAAAAGTTGTTTGCTGCTTTCAGCGATTGAATTCACCACCGGTATTGCTTTGAATGTGGCCGAGCCACACCAACAAAGGATGAAGCGCAAGGAACGACACGTTCGTGTCTCTAGGCAAGAGAGGCTGGGAAAACAACCATTCTCAATGCAATTCAGCCACATGTAGATCAAAGTCACTCGAAGAAATGCGATGCACCAAAACAATATCAACATCACACCTGAATAGTGCGCGCCTTGTGCCAACATCTTAAATGAACCACCCTCAAACAAGGGATGCTTTTCTTACTCAGCACCAAAAAGACTGCCAAACATGCTACATGTTTTATCCATCGTCGATATGCACTTGAGGAAGCCGAAGCATTTGTGATCGAATCATTTCGTGGTTCCTAAACAAATCAAGCTACAGTATCAGGTCTTTGGTGAATTTGTTTCACGCCGCGAAGATTCACGTTGAAAGCACGTTGAGCAATTTGACTTCAATCTCAAAGAATCATGGAGCTTGGAGAAGCAGCGTTACGGATTTTGTGTGCCTAGACCTTGAATGCCGCAGTATCAACTGCCTTTGATTTGTTCGCATGCATCACCCCAGGCTTGGAAACTTCTAAAGAAGCTTGCAATGTAAGGCCCATACACCTGCCCTCCAGCCTATAACCACGTGATACCAATCTTGGCGGTATCTGTCCGTATTTCAAGTAAGTATCAGTCATGACATCATATGCCATCAATCAATATCATGCAATTGAATTTACAATTGATACAATATCAAAGCATGTCACGGTTGACCGTGACAAAGAGTCGAGAATAACAAGTTTCCCCGCTATTGCTAAGGGGGAGTTTAAGAAAAAAAATAGCACCGAGTGACCAATCGGTTGATCGCAAGGGTCAGCGACGTGACCAAAGACAGCTTGTCTCACGTATTCCGTGGTCTTAAAGTTCCCCAGAAGGTCTGTGATGCGAGCCAACAAAATGGTGAACGACAACACTGAGACCAACATCATCGGAATAGAGATTGCCATGGCCAAAAGCCTTCTGAATCTGGTGGCTTGAGTGGATGCGAGGCGGGAATTCCAAAAAACATCACAACCAGCAGCATCAGCAATAACGGCAGCAGCAGCAGCAGCAACAACAACAACAACAACAACAACAACAACAACAACAACCACAACCACAACCACAACACACACACACACAACACACAACACACACACACACACACACNACACACACACACACACACACACACACACACACACACACACACACACACACACACACACACACACACACACACACACACACACACACACACAACACACACACACACACACACAACACACACACACACACACACACACACACACACACACACACACACACACACACACACACACACACACAACAACAACAACAACAACAACAACAACAACAACAGCAACAACAACAACAACAACAACAACAACAGCAACAGCAACAGCAACAACAACAACAACAACAAGATGAAGAAGAAGAACATTAAGTACATGTGTCTTGTCTAGCTGAGCTTGTCTAGCAGGACCCACTTTTATTCTATTCACATCAGCTAAAAGGATGTGACAACACAACTTCATGAAACTAAGACTGCAACGCAAAGAGCCCAAGAATCTGATAAGGGTGTGCAATCTATTTCAATCAAATCCATGGGAACAATCTGCACAAATAAAAGCAGTCCCTTCATGCGCAAGTTCCGAGGCACCATTCAACCAGAAAAAGGACCCTCTCCACCAACCAGTCTGGTAGGACAATCCTCTGTTCGATCTGTATGTTTCCAGGCGTTCCTGGATCTGCCCCGAAAACGCCATCTTCCAGGTCGCCACCAGGTGGCATGCCAACAGGGCACCATGTACCACGATTGAAGGTCGGTTGACATGCAAGTTTGGCGAAAGAAAATTTCAAAGTTCAACAATGCAACAACCTACACAAAGTTTCAATACTGTCCTGCAGCTGGCACTTGGCATTTGTACTTTTGGATTCCTAGTAACATCGGCATATTGGAGAAAACATCACAGTACTTTGGGGTAGCTGGTGTATTGATTTTTGGAGTCGTGATCTTTGGTGGTGCAGTTATAATGTCAAACTGCATGCCTACTTGCAATGCTCCAACAATAGGCTAAGTTCTGTTGTTAGGACACTTTTGACTTCCCGATCTCTGATCCAGGTCGAACTGACACGTTGTGATGGCCCTAAGGAGTTCTCCCCGCAGGATTCTCTCCGAGTTGTTGGTTGGTGGATGAAGGACTTAGCTGCTGTTATAAACTGATGTGTAGTTTCAGCTTGCTGTCCCAGCATGATTGACTCAGAAGACTCCCAGACTGAGCCTGTAAAAGTGAGCGGTTTGGGGCAAAAGTTCCAAGACACATTATGAGGTATCAAGTACAGTATTGTCTTTTTGATTCCAATGCCTACAACATATGAAACGCATGTTTCCCATCTCAGATTCAAATTAAAAATCCTAAGAATCGTGTTCAGTTGCAATTATCTCACTTAAGCAAGTAATTTCTAGTATCAACAACTTCATGAAATAGGTGCTTTTGTTCCTTCAATGTAGCCATAAAATACTAGCCTATAAGTATAAGCATTAACCTTTTCCCGTCACCATTCGCTATCCGTCCAACTCGGAACTCCCCACGAGTACAACGCCCACGCTCTGTGCTGGTCTCATCCTTCGACTCGATCCACTCCTAGAAACGGCAAACAGGGTAGGGATCAACCGTTGCATTGATTGGTAAAGAGTTTTCTATATAAATACTTTCAACCATATATTGTAACCATATTAAACCATATTGCAAATATTTAAACCAAAAATGTTATGCATATTGTGATATTGAAAACATATTATATGAATGTACAAAGACAGAATGGCAGGCTACTTTGCATCGACCAATGGAGAGCCACCCCAGCATTATTTCAACACCATTGGGACAAAGGATTGGAAGCGACTGTCCAACATGGAAGGTCAGGAAAGCTGTCTTTGTAGCATAAATGCTCTATTTGCATTCAACTTCTACTATCTTCTGACATTGTTTGAAATGACACCCCCACTTGATACCAACGAGATTCTGCAAAGAGTACATTCATTTTGATGGATTGTTTCCTTTGGCCATCTACATTACACCCAGCTACGGTATCTGTTGCTAGCTCAATCTACCGCTGAGAACTGGACGAACAACATGCGTACGCTCACAAGCCTCAGCAGGAGCTGAAGCTTGAAAACATTAGAGCAGTGGTTCAATCCAACAACACCAATTCCTTGTAAATGTTTGCCAACCAAGACATGATCCTGGCATTGAACAAACTCATCCTATCGGATCAGAGTGTGTCACCAAAGCTTCCTTCGGAGTCGCAAGGCAAAACTCCAAAGCAACAGCAAGCAATCACCATCTACTTTAAAAATATCTTCCGATAACCTTCAAACTACTTTATCCATCTCTATCCTAAGTCAGGGTGCTTGCTGCGTACAAAAAGGTGACAAAGAATTTGTATCCTCTAGTCAAACTCATTTCAATTCTATTTAAATCGATTTGCTGGACCTGTGTATTGTGTGATATTGCATATGTCACTCACAGGAGTCATCAAAGAACATGCAAGATAATCCGAGGCGCTCAGGAGAATGACTTGCAGCTGCGCAACATGTCAAGTAATCCTCAATGCAGCATGACAGTGGATGGGTCAGAGTCAAGCTGATACTGGACAAAATCTAGATTGTGCATACAATTATGACAACATTTTAAAACAATATCATGAAATACATGTTGATGACATTGTAGGTGTTCAATACACCCATAAAAACAAATACAATTAAAATGTACAGTATCTCAATATGGTTCACCAAGGCAAGTATCAGCCCCTCTTTGGAGGATTGTAGTTTCGTTTGACGCAGAGGCCGTATGTGGTCGCTGTATTTCAGGTGGAAACTGCAGAGCAGGACAAATCTGCTAAAACTCAAGGCTGATCATGGTGTGTCCTCTCTCTCAACACTTGAAGTTCGACCCAGTTAGAAGGATGTCAGGCCTTTTGTCATCCTGACCGAAAAGGACATCTCTCCCTATCAAGTCATCGCTCCAAATCCCTTTATATATATATATATATGTGAAAAATCCCAACGACCTTCAATTAAACAGCAGATTGCCACATTGTCCTAGAAGGTGGGTCAACCATGGCCAACCAATATACAATATAATTATTAAATGTACGACATCACACCAGTGACGAAAGAGCCACGTGAGAAGCAAAGCAAGTGCCCACCACAATGACTGTATGGAGGATGCATCCAAGTGATCCAGATTTTGCATTTCACGTATCTGTATTTAAAAACAAATATACTATACATGTATTTTGAGATTTAATGCATATAAATATATTACAAATAGATAAACATATTCCATATAGAGTGTTGTAGCATATGATAGAAAAGTCTATATTCATGTCTCACTATTTCGTTCGTGACAATACTGTCCGTATGCTTGATCCCCAATTCCCCAGCGCTGGGGTTGGCCCGCCGGGTCCCAAGGATGCGCTTGCTCCTTCAAATGCTCCGGATTTCCTGGACAGGCTTTGAAGAGGCAAAGTCAATTGTATAGACAACTATTTGGATCCTGAACTTCCATAAGCAATCATCTAGATCACACTAAAGTCCTTCCGCTCAAGACCGAAGAGTGACTAGTGACTTGGTGACCCGTGCAAACATGTGCGAACAATCCATAACAATGAGTGGCGCTGCATTGCTGTTCCAAAAATGGGGATGCAGGCTGCATCTCACCTGATTCGCCTACAAAAACACATGAATATGAACCCTGGCACAGCATCAACTACAGCGACAAATCGATGCTCAGCCATCTGGCCAAATAGCATTAATTGATAATTGTAATATTAAGTATGTTCCCTGAAGCGGAACCGTGCAAAATTTGGGTGAAATCTACTTGATTCACCTAGCCTATATTATAATAAAACTATTATACCTACAGTATCCCAATATCATATACATCATGGAATCCTATTGGGGTGTGGTCGGGCATCACCATCAACAAATCGCCGCATACGATGTACCCTGTTGCTGAGGTATGGACTGCGATAGCACTTGGTCCCAAATTTACACCTCAAAGATGTGTCACTATTTCACCCAATCAAACTGCAAATGTCAAAGAACCCCCTTGGCCCTACTTTAAGAATTGGATGGCAAAACGCTAGATATACAGGTGACGAGAAGAAGGTACTGCATGGTAGAAAGTGCAGGAGTCAACAAATTAGCCTTTGTTGTCAACGGCTATAATCAGAACTACTTAGAAGAACTGGTGCCATCGACAACAGTGTCAGAGGTTGCCACGCGTTTTGTTGACAAACTTAGCTTGGGTTCAGCATCAAGTGTACCGCACAGCTACTTCGTTGAACTCCATATCAAAGCATCCATCACGGCCTTGTAGCACCTTTTCTCATCTTTCTTTTCGTCTTTCTGCCCAACCAGTAGTCATTAGTCCATCCATCTCCCAACAATGTGTTTCATCACCTGACCATACAAAGTGAGAAACTCTCTCTCTCTCTCTCTAATACCATCAATGCTGTCACTCGATTAAGGCTTAAGGACTTAAGGAGGGAGCTCCAGCAATTTCCACAGGAGCGGGGTGCAAAACCCAGCTCTGGCATCACTTGTGTAGCACTATCTTGTATCCTCAACGCTTCTCACCGGTCAATATCTATCCTCATCATCTATCGTCATCACTCATCATGTAATGTATCATCCTTTATCATCAGTCTATCTGTCTAGAAATATCTATTGACATGTACTTCTCTAGCTCTTTCAAGCCATGCACCGCCCATCAATGTACCACTATGTCTAAGCATGCATGTTGGTGCATCAAAAACGTAAATACATGTATTTATCATGTATATATACAAACAAAGACAGTACATACACACGTACACATCTGTGGAAGTACACCCCCAACCCAAACAAAAAAAACATATCGATCCCGAACTTCAACCCAAGTCAGCCTTATTTGTTTTAAATCGCATGTATCACACAAGTCAGAAATAAAAAACAACGTAATCCCCAAGTTACCAAAAAACTGCACAAAACAAAAAAAACTCATGCAACATGTCCTACTGCCCTATCTTAAACAACAACGAAAGCAAATTCTCAGGACCACGGTTTTTTCCAATCCCCGCTAGCCAACAACAAAACTGGCCTCTTGTGCGGACAAAGTCACAATTGTCGGAGGGTGCCAGCATCCCCGGTGGACGATCGCTTCCTCAGACCATAGACAGAAAGCAGCATTTGCAGGAAAACAGCGCAGTTCCGTACTCTTGAGAGATACAAGGAGGTGTTCTGTGTAAAACATGGGGGTTGAAATTTACCTGGTTGGGACATGACACCTGTTTTGTAGTTACAAATCAGTGGTCCTGACCCCCGTTTCTACGAATCGCCGGTTCCCACCTCTAAAACTCTCTACGAAACACCTGTTCCTACCCCCCCCAATGCAAATACACGTCTCTACAAAACACCTCCGCGAAAAAAAAAAATCTCTCAACTAATACGGTGGGAACATGAACTTCGTAGAGGTTTGTGTGATGTTGACGGAACCTTCAAACTTCAAACAAGATCTAGCAAGGACATTTGTCGAAGGAAAGCATGGTGTATAAATTTGTAGTGAGTGCATTCAGATTTGGATGATTTCGCCCCGAATCAAAGCCAAACCGTGGAAAAAGGGATAGGCGGGGACAAATCTACGCTGTCCATAGCTATCCACCTATTTTCTCTACAAAAGTTAGGTGTAAAAATTCCAGAGGGTCATTTTTAAAAATCATCATCTCTACAAAAGTTAGGTGTAAAAGTTCCAAAAATGAATTGTCTACAAAAATTGTCTCTCTCTACAAACCCCCTGCTCCTGACCAATCCTTTCGGGGTCAATTTCTACAAAAAAAAGTGTGTAGCTGAGGATGACCCCATGAGTTTCGTAGAGGAAATTTCAATGGGGATTGTAAAACATGATCTGTTTGATTAAGTACTAACAAAGTCGCGAAGAAATGGTAAGGAAATTGAAAGAAGTCGTGCAGTTTCCGTCTTCCAAAGTGAAACCCGCTGAGGCTTCAAACATGCGCGTACCCATCTTGGCAGGCAAAATGCCTGGCTTGTCGGAAAAGTTGAGGACGAGAATCATACCAAATATCGGGTTCAAAGTTTACAGTATATCTCACAGCGTTCATCGCAAGAACATTCTTTATATTGTTGAGGTTATGGGTGATTTTTCCTAATTATTCTACTAAATCTTTTAATGTTTTGGTTTTAGCTCATTCTGTACATATAAATGTATGGTAGCCCCTTTCCAGGGCCCACCTTTTGAGGGGGCAATGTATCACTTACCAAGTGTGGTGTTGAATACATTCAAAGACATGCTCAGAAAACACTGTAAATTTCAGTGTTTTATGCACATCCTATTGGTTTTGCGTTGATGGGTTTTATTCTTGAAGAGATAAAATAGAAAGAAAATCAAAAACGGACTCCGTTTTTTAATTTGAGCGTTGTTCACTTCAAAATTGCATACCTTCTGCAGGTTTTGTGACTTATACCTCTCCAAAACCTGCATGGGAAGCAAAAAATGCATGATTCTGACTAGAGTGCACAAAACCTGCATATACTCAAAAAAGATCAACATTTTGATGCCAAAAGTGCGCAAAACCTGCATATACTCAAAAAAAAATCAAACATGTTGGTAGTGAAAAGTCACCAAACCTGCATATACTCAAAAACATCAAAAAAAACAAAAAAAACAATTCATCTATGCCAGTCAGTCCCACATAGAGTCTGAGATTTTTGACTTTTTTGAGTATATGCAGGTTTGGTGGACCTCAAGTCTCTCAAACCTACACTTTTGCAACCTAAAAACAAAAACGCAGAATAGATACACTAGATATTTTTCTCTTGTTTAATAAGAAATTCATAAAATTTCTTAAACACAATCATTATTGATTGATACAATCAAAAGAGGAATTAAACATAAAAAATGGCTTGACCGCCATTGCAAAGCACATTGTAGAGACGCAAGCATTACATTGAAAAGAATATGTAACTGTATCACCTCCTCCAAAAAATTATCATCAGAGCATTTGACATCCACCTCCTCCCCACCTGCCAAAGGGCAGGTCAAACGGCCAGTGAAACACACATGAGCCAAAAAGGCTTCATGGGGAGCCAGCAGAATGCATACGGAAATGCTACATATATGATATGCACATGTGAGAATACAAACAAAACGTATAAACAAATCCATTACAAATTCAGATATGATATGTATACATATAATGACATATATGTACAACATTATATATACATATATATGTATACGCAAATGTAGATATACATATCATATGTATGTTGTATATCTAAATATTATATACTCTATTTGTAGATGGCGCAAAGGCCACCCAAGTGATAGAGCTAGAAATACCTTGGGTACGAAATCACGATGTCGGTGAGGTCATCCCCATTACAGTTACATTCATTGAAATACTTGCCACCTCTAGTTGGGGAGCATCCCAAGTGAGAACCTTGTTTCCACACAATTCTTCAAGGTTTTGTCCAGATTTATTCCGAAACAAATTCAAAAAATGTATGATGGAATGTCAAAAAGTCATGTTTTCCCATTGCTCTCCACAATGTACAATCTGAAGAAATGTTCGGCCTTCAACTCACGCCCCGCCTTTCGATGAAAGGTCACAGGCCTAAACAGTTTCACCCAAGCATCTTGGGATAGCTCTCTCATGATGTCGGTGGAAACTTAAAAGAAAACCTGGGATCACCAGTCACTTCATGTTACAACCTAGCTGGTAAGGTGGGTTAGACTTCCCATCATATACAGTGGCAGTAAGATAAGATGCAGTGTTTAGGCTCCGATAGGCTCTGGCTAGTAGACTCCTTCCCCAAAAATGTGGTCTATGATATGGATCTTGATGGCGGGGGATTCTGCAAAACCAAAGCCATGCTGACCACCAGCCATTCTAAAGGCAGTCAGGCAAACATTTACTTCAATGTGAAACACCACCGGTTTCATTTGCCTTTTTTTCAGGAGTTTTTTGAACTTGTGCAAACATGCAGGTTTTCCAACAAGAAACCCAAACCATTGAGGGTTGGGCTGGTTCGTTGGTGTTTTGGAGGTCCGTGAGGCTGAGCGTCTTTGCGGCATGCTGCCGGCCCGCCTTTGGCGCAAACAATGGACATCCATGACATATCTCGGTATTAAAATAGCACCTTCAGCAATGTTTCAAAGGAACTTCGGCCCACCTTGTTTGAAGCAAGTTGTCTAAATTTATACGGCACCTGATAGGAAACTTTGGATTTTATGAATTTGATCAAACACAATAATCCCGATGCTTTCTAATCTATAAATAGATCAACGTATAGTGGATTCAGCAACGCAGCAATAGCGCAATCACTGATGCAAAACATGGTAGCATAATGACATGTTTGTGATGAAGGAGGTTGGAGTATCTTGCCCCTCAACAAGCGAAATATCAAGTGTATTGCTGTATTGCTGTGTATTGCAGGTGGCCACTTGCTAGATCTTGCCACTGTGCAAGTCACACAACTCCACTCTGGTGCAGTGCGTATTACAGTAATGTTCGATCACTGGCTTGACCTGAAAATCATGGGGATATCATGGTCACTGAAACACGCCAACAACAGGTGTGCCAAGATCGTTCTTGGCTGTCGCCATCTACCTATCTACCGTCTTTTAATGTCTATCTTCAGTATATCTAGTTGTCTATCTACCGATATCTATCTAATGCATCTGGCCAGTGATATGTCCATCTGAGTCCATCTTCTATAAGATACTTTTTTTTTGCAGGGGCGTCCGATGGGTTTGCCCGAACATACAGCAGCGAGTCTTGCTGCTGTAGAAAAGGTGAAAATGGCCACTTATAAGTACAGGATGTCATTTTGCAAGATCGAGGTATGGTTGCAGCATATATAGATACTTGTGATGCACAATTAATCAAATGACCTGGAAAAATATGACGAAGTCCTGGCCAGAAATCATCAACTTAGCCTTTGCATTTGTGGGAACTGGACCGACTGAACTCACAGCCCTTAACCAAAAGTCGTTGGTCCTGCCTGACACTTCCAGGTTGACCACCAACCTGTGCCAGGGCTCGGCCCAACATGGAATCCTCAGTAAAGAAGAACCGAACCCAAAGTGCAACATCCCATCGCCCGAATGCCCACAATGGGGGGTCAACGGAGACAAAAGAAACCAGCACTGATTTTTTATCCGTGTGCCAGTAAGAAATCTAATCATACTGTTCCCTGGCCGATGGCAGTATATGATTATACTGAATAGCAATTAATCTACCTGGTGTTGTTGTAATGATGCATTTCATTTAATTCTTACAATATAGCAAAGGCATAGCTGGCAAACAAGCATCTCCTCCAAGTCTCAAATGAAAATTAAACGCCAGGGTTTCGGTATGGTGTCAAGACTTTTGGATCTGTCAGGCAGGCTTGTTTCATCAGGCTCTCCCTGCATCATACATGGGGTTTAACTGCAATTGCGAGGTTTCAGGCAAGATGTTGTTGATGAAGGATCTCGACAGCAAACTATATGAAGGTCCATTAGTTTTGGGACTGTGTAGATCCCTGATCATAGTTGATAACTACTGGCAAATCTTGTGACATCTACGAAGAATATACGCAGCTCGAAAACAAGAAACCTCTCTGGCTTTTGTTGAGTCTACGTACAGCTTTCTCGGGTACTGTAAAGTTCGGCTGGTGCAGGGTCCCTGAAGTGACAACTCCTCCAAAGTCCAAGATTTCAAACAACGCGTGGTAGCATGCCACATCCCTCTTGAGAAGATGTGAGCTGAACTTCCTGTGTTCTATCACACCACACACATCCAAAGGAAAAAAAACAGGCGTTTTTCCAACTCCAGAATCTTGGCCATTCTGTACGGGTGAATTCAAGTGCCACTGTATAAGTCATCTGGCACATGCTTTGATCAGGTCCTCGTAATTGGAGTGTGCCAAGAAGAAAATCGGAGGGACATAAAGCGACTACTTCAATCCATTTCCTGGTTTTGCTTCAACAAACTCCACATATCTCCACATGATTGCATCTCTAAACTCACGCAACCACATCCACACCAAGCTTACACATTGAATATGCTTCATGTATAATATTGGTCGTTTTTATCACGTATATAGAATTGTTGTTGTTGTTGTTGTTGTTGTTGTGGGTTTCGTGGCTGCCATCTGGAGTTTGTAGATTGTGAGTGATATTCTATGTCACGACCATCACCTATGCATTCTATGAATCAAATGTACTGACCATGCGTTAGAATCTAGAAGCAACAACCGGCACTTGTGCCGCTCCGGAATTCAGGACCTGACCGTTGAAAATCTGACGAAAAGAACTCGAATAACTACTCCTGCATTGAGGTCAAGTACCAGTTGTGGAAACTCAAGGCCTCCAAAATATCACGCTGGATACAGCAAAAGGCATGGCAAAAGTGTTCTCCATGTCAAAAATGGTTGAAAAATTCTTAACATGCCTACATTGGTCAAGTTCTTCCACCTTTACATGTCCAAAGTCAATGGACCTTCTGCCTCCTCGCGGGTCAAATCGGGTCACACAATGGCAAACTTCACGGGTTTCTCAGCCCAAGGGGTCCAGGGATCATCCAAACGATATTGCAAGAGGAACCTCAGATTTTGTTGGAGCTGATACGGCAAAAGGAAAACCTTGGAACAAAAGTTTGTGCCACTCAAGCCATCATGGGGATTTTCCAACTTATCAATTATCAAAAAAACAAGTGAACCCCTATCAATCCCCACCTGCCAAAAAAAGACGTCTCAAGTCCAACCCATGCAAGTCCCACATGAACTGACAATTTCTTTACGCCAAATCGCCACAAAGTAATTTGGTCTGCCACTCCATTGTCTGGCAAATCCATGTGCCCACCATCATAAAAACAACGCATGATTTGCCGTCCACTGGAACAGCCTTTGTATTCGAGGCAGCCGAAGTTTGTAGTTCCGCCATCCCAATAAGTCTTAGTTGTGCTTGCCGTTGTGTCACAATCCTCAAGCGGAAACTGTATAAGGCAAAGAAAGGGAAATGGAATACTCAAGAGGTGAACCACACACAGATTGCAGAAACCTAAGGATGTAAAAGTGATGTGAATACACACTTGGTACCTATTGCACGTGTTCTTAAGTTGAGGGTGCAATCATCTGAAAACGGATCGTTTCAACAAAATGTCGCAAAATATACTGGGCACGACAGGACATCTACCTACATCTGCCTGGGTGAACTACAATACCTCAATTTCACCGAGGTGCCACAACCCCTCAACTAAGAGAAAGTTCAATTTATCCTTTTGAGCTATATGCTATAAATTCACCTGATGTTGGTTGATGCTGAGGCCCCTGACATGGACAGCAGCCCAACCTTGTTGCACTTTGTTCAAGGGTTCGTAGATCCATTTGTTTCCCGCAACACCACCTGGAGCTTAGCGGCTTGGCCATGGACAAGCCACCCATGTGGGGATTTAAATATAACCTGATATAAAAATAGCCTCTCAAGGATCAGCACACTGTTCTCACTCACAAGGTCACAAAAGATCACTATGCCACTGTCTTGTCATCATTTGTGTGTTCCAGTCACTCAAACTCAGAGCCTTTCAAACGTTCTTCACTCACATCTTCACAGTGAGTAGTGCTCACAGTCCGTAGAAGGAATTGAAATTGACTTACCTATTCGACACCCTCTCGTGAGGTCTGGCCCTTACCCCACCTGCACTCGGCATCACGTCATCATCTCTTCCATGGAGTTGGAGCATGGCTGTTTGCCGACAATCCTTCAACATACCCATGTTAATAAACATTCACTTGGTGAGGACCCAACCCACATCTTTGCTGTTGACAGACCTAGCTTGTCTGGTAGGATCATCCCCCAACAAGTAGCGGCATATGACAACAACCAAAATCTTGGAGGATGTGCTGATTGAAACTTCACGATATGATAATATATATAAATATATCATGTCAGTGATGGGAGACAACTCTTCAATACCAATGAATAATAATCTATGCACTTCATCTACAGCAAAAATACATGTGTATCAAACAACATATATTTTATCCATTGACCAAACTGTGTGTATCCAAGTGTCTGTGCCCTTAGGTCTGCATCATGAATTCATCATATACAACACCACCCAAGGCCCAAAGCTAGTCTTCCCTTTGTAACTGCTGGTCCTTGGTATCTCGCACCAATTCAAACTGCGCACCCAATCCATAGCCCAGCAAAGGCAAACCAAACCATGGAGCAACTGCTGCAAATGTGCCTCTTAGGAGGATTCCCGAGGCCCCAAGTTTCCCCAATAGAAGTGGACTAGCAACCAATTACGAGGCATTTGGTGAACTTTTGGGATCATTCAAGCGGACATATGAGACATCACCATTTGGATGACTATAATGTTTAGCCCTTTCTCTTCGTGTTGGCTAATAGAATTTGAGATATGTTTATGCATTGACTAGGCTGTCTGCAGTTCAGGGTTGAACCCCTTGAAATCTACAAACCTGTCTAAAGTACTACTTTGCCGCTACGATCTGGCAACTCCGCGATCTTTTGAGACAAAACAATTGAAAAATCATCTGTGCCCCAAAGCAACTTGTGAGCAGAAGTTGTGCCTTGGTTTCTCACGATGAAGTGAAACAAAACTTCTGGCCCGCATTTTGGCGTTCCAGTACTAAGTACCCATACAATCTATAATAATCATGTAGAAGTCTTAGGCAAATCATGATTTGTATGTATTTACGTGGAGTTGGCAAGTCCCGACCCCTTTCACCCTTCGCATCCCATTTTCACCTGGAAGGGACTGCACCAAATAGTGGGCCAACATGCCACCATTGCTCTCACCAGTCACATACACACGTGAATGATCGATGCACAGGACCAGGCTCACGGCCTCTTTGCAAAACAAGCGCCAAGGACAATCAAGCAACAGTCTATACAGCACATGATGGCCAAATCCTTAAAGAAATACATGTGAAAATGATGTAATGATAGCCGCGATAGCCTCTGGTAGCATCAGTTGCTGCTTAACAAATCAATGATTCTCATAAATCTCTATCCATGAGTTGTTCCAGAACCGCCCAACAAACTCCCAAAATCGTTCCCATGGCCGATTCCGCATGCCACTAACCATAAAAAAATATCTGGCCTCGATGATGGAAAATATGAAGAGGCGTTCATCATAACATCCAGACCAGTTGCACCGACCACATTGGTTTTGTTCCCAGCAGGATTGGTAGCAATCAGCCATAACTTCATCACCAATGCAAGTCTGGTTGTCACCTGCAGGTCCGGACGGATGTGAATATAAGTATACGAATTTCTGCATATACATAATAGAGAGAGATATAAAACATAAATATATATATAAACTAATATAAATGCGTTGGTAAATACAAAATGTCCCATTGATCAGTGCCATAAAAAAGCTGCATATAATGAGATGTCAAAATAAAATCTATCTTATTGTGTTCATATTATACATGAAAAATGTGTGACTCCAAGTCATCGGCAAACACTTTTTAAATGCTTCAATCAAGTAGATGCAGAGAAACCTTCTGCACTTTAAGGATCAGTGTCTCTTTCCAAAACATCAGGAGCTGATGTAGCAAGGCAGACTTGGAGTTAAACAAATAATTGCTGACTTGCGTGGTCTTTTTCCAAATTTGGACGGAGAAACCAAATGTAGTATGTAGTTGTAGTGAAACTTGCCACCTCCAAAATCCCTGAGCGGGACACTGTCCCACCATCTCCCTGGCCTGCTGTGCCCACATTCCATCCAGTGCCAAGGTCCGCTCCGCCTGGTAATGCATCATCTTCGCCCTGAGGAAAGATGCTGATGAAACCTAGGATGTCGTTGGCCATGGCCATTGTGGCAACGGCTGAACCCATGGTTGAGATGGCGCTCTCGCCAACCAAAATCTCGAAGAAACTTCTCAAATCCAGAAGAATTAGATATGGTTAAGTAAAAGGAACCTAGTAGTAAAGGTAGATGAAATGTGGACACTGTATACATATGATATCTACGTTGCTTGAAGTTTGAATGGGACGCATGTTCAGGGAGCTCGAATGATAGGCGAGGACGACGAGCAAACCTTTATCAGTAAATCACAAGCAATTCAATACGGCAAAATACACATTGAATGGCTGAATGAAGACGCTCACTACCATACTGGATGAAAGGGAAACACGAAAGTACTATAGCAGATTGTAGCAGCGTAAATAGAAATGGGGTGTAAATCGTAGGGGTCCCACCCCCTTGGGATGGATATGCGGGTATTCTATGCACTGGATGTATGCATGTAGTATGTCTGTCTGTCTGTCTGTCTGTTTGTCTGGCTGTGTGTCTGTCGGTCGATCGAATACGTTCATTAAAAACAAAGTGCAAATGTAAATGCAAATTGCATATGAATATATATATATATATGCGTCTGCTTTGCTCATCTATGCCTGTCTGTATTTTTGGGCATACCTGCATATGGGTTTTTTCCGAAATGCCTTTTCCCAGATTTGATCGTTTGGTACTTTCTGATGGGGGCCCGCTTCTTATACAATACATTTCTGATGCATGTGTCTCATCAAGACAAAATGATAAGGAGTTCTTCTTATATCTCGAAACCAATCAATGTCGCTTGCGCGGTGCACTTTTGAGCTGGAGGTACATGAGGTTGAACTGCCTGAGGAAAGTGAAGAAAAGGAAAGAAAAGTAGCTGCCCAGAGAAGAGTAGCTCAGAGCAGAGTAGTGTTGAGAGTCACAAAGGACATGTGGCGGCGCATGGGCACGTGGTGGCTCTGGAAGGCCGAGCTTGCGCAGGAGCTTGCGCGAGCTTGCGCGAAGCTTGCGCACGATTTTGCCCCTGGTTTGCCAAAATCATCTGCTCTCCGGTTTCCGGCACCTGCCTAGCTGAACTATCAAAACCTTGCGCAAACCTTGCGCTGCCTTGCAGTACTACTGCATTTAGTTGGGGGCCCGCTACTAAAAGAAAATGTAAAACATGCCAACGGCACTCAAATGTCAGGTTGATCCTTTTTTGCTTACTATACCTTTTTGGAAAGTGTCCATATACATGTATCTGTTTAGGACACTTTTAACGCATGTATTCAACTGTAAGCGGTGGGTATTGAAATCATAGTCAGAATGATTCAGAATGTTTGTAAACATAAGAATTATGGGATGGATACAATGAAGATACAAGAAGTAGAACAACATCATGACCACAATGTTTGTTTGTCTTAATTACGGTTTCAGCTTTCATCCTCCTTGATGCAATCTCAGCCGCCGAGGGCTTCTCCAAAGGTGCCAAAGTCATGTGCATTGGCATAACCTCAGCGTCTGTCGTGTGCTAGCGGTGATCATCACTGAAAGAGGAGTCCATGCCCGGAATGAGTACGATCTGCTGAAATCCGGCATTGTTTTCCAAAATGCGAACATTTCTTGCAAACATCCAGAATTGTGATGAATTTTGTACAGATTGATCTGCACATACAGGACCACTCACGGATATCATTGAAGCAAAGCCCCAAAACACGGGTTGCTTTGTGAGCCGGCACTCATGACTTGCATAGACACACAATTTTTAGAAACTACTCACACTCAACATGTGTGATATTCAAGCCCCATAGTCAATGCACAACATCGCTGAGCTGGAAAGCTGTGACTGAACCTGGTTCCACAAATCTTACCTCTTGAGGTGACTTGCTGAGCGGCTGTCAGCAGTGAATCCCTGTGCATGTAATGCGATCAACAAAGGTGCAGCGCGGCCCAGGTTTTTGGGCACTTGGATGTAAAATGAACGATTCCTTGGATCAGAGTTAGGCACACATTTCTTGGAACTTAACACTCTCCCTAGTGGGCATCTTTGCTAGTGATCCCTTGGTACGTGGATTCTTTGATGGCGGGTTCCACTTTCACAAGGTCCGTGATCAGTAAAAAGTAAGGTCCATCTTGGTGCTGCTGCATCTTTTGACTTCCAAACCAAAACGCCATAACATGCTTCCTGTTTTTCCGATTTCTTGACGAAGAAGAAATCGAAATAGTTCACCAAAAAACTGCACTGACCACATAATCATGTGTTGTGGGATGATATCAAGAGAACGTTTCCAATGATAACACATTAACTGAATAGGAAACTGATGCAAATGTTTTTCACTATACAGGAACTTCATCTACTACATGTGCAGAGGTCATTTTTGGAGGGACTCGGGAATACCCTCCAACTACTTGTTGCGTTTGTGTGCATTTGTTTGAGTATGTTAATAAAATGCAATCAAACCTAACAGAAACAATGTGCGCAAAAAAAAGTTTTAAACACTACACATCTCAACGTGCATTCGAAGAAATGCATTTTTTGTAAAATATGTGTAAACATACACACAAAAATATTCACATACATATAAAAACGCTTGCAGTACACTTACACACGCACATGTTTGTGCTTGTCTTCTCAAATACTCACTTTGACCCATGTCTGGCCCAAGTTTCACCAGTTTGTAGTCCAGCACCATCAATGACATCCAGCCCTCAAAGCCCTGGACACTTGTTTCATGATGTCAGATTTCAGTTGAGGCATGCCCAAGTTCAAAAAGATTTGATTCCATTTTGGGCATACGAAATTTGCTTCCATCCAGTCAAACAAAATCGAACCTTTCATCAAAACAAATGCTGAAAGGATAAATAAGAGCTTAATCGTCGCCACATCATAAATAGATGGAAATTGAACACTACACATGCAGGAAAAAAACTCACATCAAGTGTTCCATTCACAAAGCAAAAAAAAAATTGCCATAGCACAGCGTCCCAAACCTAATGTTTTCATACATGTTTCATCCCATGTCGCCTCTTGCAACTCCAAAAGCTTGGACCCATGAAATTTTTCAGGTATCTCACGCGATGAGGAACAACCCGGAGACGAAACAGCATCGTTTTGGGCTAACTTCACCTGGACATCATGCATCCACAGGTCCTTGGGGGGCAGATTCAGAGCTGGATAACCGGATGATGTTGGTTAATATGTTGAAATATATGACCGATATTTCAAAATATAGTTAAAATTTATATTTAAAATCAATGTCCTGCTATCTCTTTTTCAAATCCTAAGAATTGAAACCCACACTGCAAATCTTACATGGAGTTCATACGATTCAAACTGACATGGAAAAACATGGAGAATCAATGGCAACATCTGCGCATGGAACTGTCTTCAGAGTCTTTCGTCACTGTAACCCAAGAATGACAGTGATGAGTCTTCGAGGTACTTGGGTGTCTTGTGGTTGAAGGAATGCAATGCAGCAAGCAAAAAGAGATAGTCTGAGATAGCATGTTTGCATGTAAGCAAGGCACATGGGATGCTTGACATTCAAAGCAATCCGCCTTATGACATTACATTCTGTGAAATGCAAAGTTGAAACTTGTTCTCCCTCGAAAAAGTAGCTAGTTTTGAAATCATCATCAGGATCATTCCAGTCATTCTGATTTCAAATGCTGTGGTTGCAAATCTCCAAATCAAGTGACATTAGCGACTGCACCCACACACTGCACCCAATACAACAAGAACAGCGCTGGAAGTGCCATGGGCATCACCGGTTCCTTACAACAAGAATGAACTGTGGGATTTGGCTGTTGGAAAAGAATACCTACTGTTGTTGCTGACCTGTAAGATTCTGTCGGCTTCACATGAGCGTTTCTTTTGCTGACGCAATCTGTGTATGCCAATGGATGCACTCTGCTGTTCGAAGCTAATTGTAGTTTGAAATAAAAACAACATGTGCTTTTACAATCCTCTACCAAGCCTGACTTGGGCCAGGCTTCCAACATCCATGTGACATGCGAGGCCCAAGGCCAACCAAACAAAACAGAGCAGGTTTGTTCGGACAGAACTTCTGGTAACTTGTCCTTCGTACACTAGCTGTATGCCAGTAATTATACTGTATATATCTGCATTGATTCCAGCTGTGGATCATACCAGAAAGGACTTTCTCCCAGAACTGTAAAATCTGGCCACTTTTGATTGTAATATTCTGTATAGGGAGTATCTGGAACTTAATTTGTTTCCTCCGCCCACAGACTGTCACATCTTCCTCCGAAACTGGGGTGAGAGCAGGCGCAATAGGCCCCAGTGGGACCACAGAACCTTGGCATGGCCACTCAGGAGCAGGAGAGACCTCTGTAAATTCGCGAATAATCTGATCATATCATGTGTATCTTCAATGTTTTAGTAGGCCCATTTGTGCTACATATTGCTACATGACACTACATTGTGCACAGTTGGGGGCATTGGTTTCAAAGGAAAGGATTACCTGGAAAGCAAATTGCAATCCTAGCCAACAAAAGCCAAGCATTGAATATGATCACTCAATTTATCTGCATATCACTGCGTATCAAATCATTTGTCACGTATCACTACCAGACTTGAACATAGAATTACAAACAACTACGAGTACATACAGTACTGTATGACTATATATATATAAATATTCTGAATACCACATATAGCTCAAAATGTTAAACCAACATGGATCTGGCATCCCATTATTTTTATCCCGGGGATGATGCACAGGAGCAATGGAACCATGAATTCCTTCGAGTCGTAGAAAACGGCTTGGAATCAGCACAGGCGCTGCATGGTTGCATGGCTAAGTCCACAGTTTCAACATGTTTCAACACATGCAAAGCAGTGAAATGCAAAGACCATCAAGGGCCTCTGTCTTGGGATGTCTTGGGTTGCCAATCATGAAACTATAACCGTCGTCCACTACAATTTCTATTGCTAAGGTGGTGGGCCCAGGATTAAAACTCGGAGTAATATCATCAGAGTCATCATCAGCAGGACGCAGTCTTTTTGCTCACTGCACTTTCTCATGCCATGTAGTGCAACTCACGCGTTAGCCTCATACATTCTCAGCGATTGGACCCCTTAATTTTCAAAATCACTTGCAAACAAACAAGCTGTCGGATTTTTTGGGTGTGACAAGCGACATGGTACATTGCACACATTTCATCGAATGTCTTTACACACAGCGACAAATCTCAATTTCGGTGGTTTCCCAAGCAGGGCTCTACCTTTTCCACCAATTCTTATTTACATGAATGTCCGATAATATTGGTAAGCAATAACAGTATGCAACGCTATACAGGCCTTCGGTTTCTGGCCCAATCACTCTTTATCTTGAACATATGTCATATATCATCATATATCTACAAACTACATCGTCAAGTACTTGCACTCAAGTGTCACTGCTCACCATGCTACTTGATGTTCATGACTTCCTTGACACCTCACATGCCAAGTTGCTTGTCTCTGAAACGTTCCCTGGCAATGCGACACCGCCGCTGGGCCGTTGCAATAGCCAAGGCGTCGGGCGATGTGCCACGGAAATCGCCCCTTGCTGTCCAGGACAACTCTGCTTGCAGGATATATGCACAGGGTTTTGTACAGGAACGGTCAAGGAGGCTGTATAGAGACAGTCTTGAGTCTTGATAGTATCATTCATATAAATCATATAAATATAAATGTACATAGTAGAGAATGTTGTCAATAATATCTGATTTGGGTATTTCATTCACTGACCAATGATAATCTCAGAATCAGCAAACCTCAAAATGGTCAACCGAATATAACTGAATTGAACAAGGACGGAGCTGCTGGGGTCTGTATCCCCGACATGCCTCTTAAAGTTCAAGTACAAAACGTAGCGGTTCTGCCAGTCCCGATTCGCCATGCCCCAATGGACCGTCCTAGCCCAGGATGCAGGGATATGACGCACATGAAATTGGAATCGCATTGCAAGGGGAAGCAAATGATCTCGGTGTACAGGCTGTTTACATGTACTGTACAGTAGGTATATCCCTACTGTACATTCTGAAAGGAACATCTAGAACAAAACCAACAACAAGACGGACAACGAATGCAAGACCTTCCAACTTCATCATCACTTGTGGTGTCGCATGAGGGTCACAAGCACAACATAACACAACTCGCCGGTCCAAAGTGGAAACTGCATGGCGGATTGCTGAATCAAAAAATATAAACAACTTGAAACAGCTCAACTTCTGAGACTCTTCAGCAAGAAAAAATCCAACGACAGCTCCTTAGCTCCTCCAATATCACTGGAACTCACTTACTAATTCTGGCTGAATAAACTTGACATCTCTCTTGGATTTTCAGCAGGTTGTTGGGAACATCAAACCACGTGACCGATGAAATTCACAGTCCTTGAGTCGTAGATCAGGGCATCACCCACCTGCAAGGGTGCTCCAACCATTAGTTTGTCCTGCGCGACTTCTTGCATCAATAATGGCAGAGTCGGAATCATGAATATGAAACGTTTTTTTTCTCGGTGTTCAAGTTACATTACCTTGCATGCAGCATTGACAAATGGCCTGTTAAACTCTTAGAGCACTTGATCTATTATTCTACCTGTATCAGTACTCAGTATAGGGCAAAGAAGATCTGAGACGTGATGGCTCTGTCACAGCGTGTGTTGATCAGTTGGATCTGTTGTGAGTTTGTAAGGCCAAAGTCCAAAGAGCTACCACGGACTTAGCATCTATATAATATATAAAGATACATATATATGTTACAATTAATTGTTACATATGTGATGAGATGTTTGTATATATGTGTGTGTGTGTGAGCGCGCTGTACTTTGGTAAGATGACAATTCTTGAGACATGGTTAAGTCAGCATATGATTTTGCAGACATTACATGTTCATACTTGACGTGATTGATGGAAGTGACCAACTCCCTATAGTAATCACCTCAGTACATAACCGGAACTCGATCTACGGGTCCTGATGTTGCCTCCCATTCATCCATACTCGCAGTTGATTCCTGGGCAGGTCATAGGCTGAAATCTGGAGGAGAGTTCTTCACTTCTCAAGTCATCCCAGGAAGCTACCCCTTTACGGAGGTTTGAAGTAGTGCATCGCTGCATCGCCTTTTTTTTGGAATTACTCATCTTGGGTTCTCGAAGTCACAATCAAATCTCCTTCTCCCGAAAGTATGTATGCTTATGTTGTTGCTTGGGTGTCGAACTCATTGATACATCGGTGCTGGATTAAAGGGGCATGGAATTGGTGTTGGAAAGCTTCTGGCAAACTGCAAATGTTGTTTGATCCCTGGCCGTTATATTTATGCTAATTAGCTTAGTGCATGTTGTCTTCTCTGATCAGTGCGGTGCTGGAAAATAAACAAATCACCTACATCACTACCCTGGCCAAAAACATCCGAAGCCTGTGAAAGGATATTTGTTGAAAGAATGATTTTCCGTTTTTCCAGCCCGATCAGTTCAGTAGTTCCATATGGCTGGAAAATGTTCCCTCCCTTGCCTGGGTAAGGGGGACCCCCCTGAAAATAATAAATCTATTATTTCAAAGTGATTGGAGTAGTCAAAAGAGGTATGCACCTGGGAACTCAACGAACTCAAAATAATTTCCTACCAGGACCCCTCCCCTCATTCACAAAAGAGATTGTTCAATTAGAACATGTGATCTCAAGCTGTGATACATAACATGATATAACGATCACAAAAAATCGACCACTTGACGCACTGTCATCCACCGTCGCCCACCATGGTTGGTTCCAAAAGATGTCACAAATAGTCATGAATATTCACTAATCATTTTGAGGGTGGTTATGTACTTATATACCCTTTTCTTCATATCCAACATAATTGCTATGACACATTCAAAAATGTTTGGGAGGGCGACAACTTAAGTGAAAATTATTTCAAGGGGCTCCAAAATATTTTTCTGGGTTGACGTGTGTCCTCGCGACATGTGCTCGACGTGGTGACTTCACCCCCAGTGCAAATGATAAAACACGTGAAATTATTTCAAATTAATTCTGGTTGAGGGCTTAAATTACTTTGGAAATCCAGATTTTTGATAACTATTTTGAGAAAATTATTTTGGAACCAACCTCCCCCTCAAAATAATTACTTAAGGTAGGGTACATGCTGGAAACAATGATTATCATTTCAATAATTTAAAGTTCAATGAATTTCAACGACCAAAAATGAGGTCCCCAAATTCTGTAGTCAAGAAAAAAATGCCTGGGCTTATCTTCCACCACCCAACACACCAAGCATCCGGGGTGTAGCAGGTCTACCAGGGCTTGGTGCCTCAGCCTTGGGCTCCTGCTAGCTATATGTCCCCCCACTCTTAACTCGAAACTGGACTGAGATTCCATAACCAACAATGCAGAAAAATGAAAGAGAAATTGCAGAAATGTAAGAAATCATTAAATATCATCAAAATGCAAGTGGTTGGAAAATAGTTAAACTTAAACCATGTTAAAACCAAGAAATTCGAATGTTACAGAATCAGAACTACTCATAGTTTGAGTGGAAAAGTTGGAACTGTATTGCGCCTTTGGAGTGAAATCCTGCGAACAAAGGACAAAACACTCAACGATTGGAGTTTACAGCTTTTCTGGCAAGCTGCTGCTCAATGGTCATTGCGTCTCCGTTGCTAGTTGGTTAAAAAGTTAAAAAGTTCAGTACCCGGGTTGGAGTTGCCAACCACTGACCACCCTCGAATCTGCAAAACATGTCCTGAACCGCAACCGGTCGAAGAACGCGAACTGAAAGATTATCTTGAAATTCAGGCACAAAATCTTTGACCTGCGCCAAAATCTCTGCACCAACAGATGCAGCCAGAAATTGTCATAAAAAGATATAAAAAGTAAGTTTCCACGATCTTGTGCAATACTACGGAGTAAAAGATCGAGGAATTTCATGGAATTTCCTTCTTTGCATCTGTTTGTTGAGGCCATCGTAATGCCCATTGCGGCTCAGCTCGGTCACAGCAGGTTCCCACCTGCAACCAACTGATGAAATCCAGCTCGTTCACATGGGTGACCTGCCAAAGCTCTGCCATGTTCCATTCAATTTGCTCTAATTCCTTTCAATTTCTCTGGATATGAATTCCCTGGATTCTTGGGACAACAACGTCATGGAAAAAAAAAACGTCACTCAATTTTGCCATATATTCTGGCCATGCAATTCATTTTCACCTTCTCTGATATCTGGATATATCTGGGTTTTTTCCCCTTCACCATCCACGATATCCACATGTTTCCACGCCTCATCTCCAGGTTCTAAGCCAATAGCGCTACTGCCACGGATCAAGCCACGGTTGGCACCTCAACAGCAACGAAAAAAATCACCCAAAAAATCGTTGGAGGAGCAAGGGATCCTGATTTTTCAGGAACAATACCTATAGGGATTATTGGGTACTTATTGACTTATTGTAATACGGTTGAAGGCTGAGTGTTTTTTGATGTTTTTTGGTGGGGGTGACTTTTTTACATGCTAAAAATCATCTGCATAATCATGATCCATCACTGTGGATGCCTTCACTTCATAATTTAATTTGTTGTTTTCGTGCATTGACTATACGCAATGCTATTTCCAATGCTTTTGAACTTTGCGATGCACAAGCTGCTGGTCAAACAACACCCTGCGAAGAATTACGATCTGAAGACATTGTCCCACCAATGCTATGCAGCTTCGACCGGTGCAGGATAATTATAGTTCCTATAGTGCACCGCCACTTGCATGCATTCTAGCAGAAATGTAGGTTTGTGGAAGTGATCATCTTACAGCAATAACATATTTGTCTGCTTCATAATATTTATGTCAATCATGCGTCAATATCATGCAAGCAGTTCGTTTTCACACTGACAGGTGCACCTGTCGGTGGGCCTTTTTTCATACTTGGGTCTGACTTCTCTCCCGGTCAGTTGGTTGGTTGGTTGGTTGGTTGAAAGCTCTGTGTTTGGTGGCTCCCAAGCCTCCAGATTCAACTTTTGCTAGCGGGAAGTCTACGGTGTGCCATCGTTTTGCTAACGTCATGCTAGCTCCTAGGTGGGGCATTGAATCATGTAGGTTGGGGCCCGCTTCATACCCAAAATGTGCAAAAGGATGCAAAAAGTGTTCAATTCTGAATTCTGAACCCCCACCCATGTGCACTGGCATACCTTGATATGTCATGCGTCGATCTCCAAAAAAAAACATGTGATCCCAGTGCATCCTTTTGCCCTTTCGCCGCCGATGGGAACCTCGTCTGAAGTCCACATCCTCAAGGGTCAGAAGGCAATCCCAGGCCCAGGAAGGATATGATGGGACCATCTAATTTGCTCGAGAACTATATAATAAAGAGTTTTGTATCCCGCACCTGCTTTTCTTGCCTAAGTTATCTGCTTGAATCTTAATCTCTCCCTCTAAGTTCATGTCTCCAACCGTGCATCTCTTAGTAAAAAAACATGTGTTTATCGATCACTGCAATGCCCAACATCCCAACCGCATGGGCTTGCAGTGATTGCACCACTTCGAGGCAGTCGAGATTCTGCCAGTAGAGCAACTTCTTTGGCTCCCCATTGCAGAAAGTATTCTTCTTTGGCCGCGGCTGCCCGCTGCCTGCCCATGAGAAATCTCCAGGAGGCCGAAGGGATTTTCCCCATGGGAGTTCCCATGGGGATATCCTGAAGTGTCCAAAACAACTGCCCAATCCCAAGCATC
This sequence comes from Breviolum minutum Mf 1.05b.01, assembly GCA_000507305.1. Taxonomy (NCBI): domain Eukaryota; class Dinophyceae; order Suessiales; family Symbiodiniaceae; genus Breviolum; species Breviolum minutum. The sequence goes on along the minus strand of DF241321.1, from coordinate 32,371 downwards.
AACAATTTTCAAGAAACTCATTTTTCCTACCTAACGCGTCAAACACCATGCAGTAGCCGCACTGGACATCTTTGGTGTGAACGAGACTTCTTGTTATCCACGTCCATGTCTCAAGTCGTTAGACATTCCCTCCGTTCAAACTGAGCTCCTGAAAGTGATATGCACTGCCAATGGCACACCACAAAGTTGGGATATTTTGGGACCATTTGGTAGCATCTGTTTGCCTTCCGGTCGTTATCATTTGTCTTCTATTACGCTAGTTGTCTACTGTAGTTGGAGCAGCTCAATCATGTGCATTTTTGTGCATACTTCCAAGAGCAAAAGAACACGGCAGTGTTGCGAGAGTGGAAAAGACACGGCAGTGTTGAGAGCCCAGAGGAGCTATCTGTCAAGTGGCTTCACAACGCCTTCCGTTCACACGACAGACAAGCGATGCTTCGAGGTACAGATTGTGGCTCATCTTCAATCTACAATGATGGGTTTTGTGCATACACAAACATATACATGTTCATAGATGGTCCATGGAGAAGTTTTTCTGCTCCACTTATCAATTGGAAGTGCTTTTGTTGGTCTCTTTTTCTCGATCCCTCCCAACAGAAAGAAATCATACAATGCATTGCAGGTCAAAGGCTTGTGTATATGCTTTGAATACGCACTGCTGAAGATGGATAAGCCAGCAAATACCTGCAACCATGCCATTAAAAAGATCACGAACGCAATTTGCAGAGGGTGATTTGTTTTCCGGCGTTTTTTGGTCTAAGTCTAAGGGTGCTCGAGCACAGTTCCCAAAAAAGCAGGAAAAAAAGAAAGAGTCAAAGGGACCAGGTCTTCGTGGAATTGAAGTTGTTTTGAGACTTGCGAACTGACATCGCATGATACGCACTTGGTGATCCAAGTAGCTTTCAACTTCAACAGAGCTTCGCAATGGAGCATCCGCTATTGGTAGATGTGTTTCCCATTGGAAAAGAAAGGATTCTGTTTCCATCTTAGCAGTTTACTGGATGGTACCAAGATGGTACCCTATGGTACCCTGATACATATAAGCAAATATATCACAAACATTCACAAACATCCTCACTTTCACAAACAGTTTTGGTCCCTTTGAGTGGCCACTAGTGAGCGATGCGAGAAACTGTGCTGGACAGTTGATCTGAAGTATCTGGGTTTTCCAAGCGGCAGGCCCATGGGGTTGCAGTTGTCGCAGGGTCATCATGATTATAATCGATTATGGACAAATATCCAACTGGCATATAATCGACTATGGACAAAAGGTGGTAGGTAGCATATAATCACCCAACTGGCAGTTGTATATACCGCTTATATACCGCAGGTATATATTACCTTCTAGGGGGTTATATAATCCCTACCACCTTTTTCCAGAACCTGAAACATCCGTTGAAATATGATTAGTATATGTACAAAAATATAATATATATATATATATGTATACATTCACACATGTATAGGTTCAGTATGTTTGTTGATCAATCGTGAAAGAAACAGGGTTGACTTGAGGATGACATTTTCGCAAAATGCATTTCATTGCTATCGAAATTATATAAAATCAAAATGTGTTTTTTTAAATAGTCTGCAATCAAATTGTATGGCAAGTTTCCACTTTAATTTCCCAATTACCGGGCAACAGGGGTAACTAGCGCAAATGATATCAAATTATAGGGATGTCATCAAAGAATTCTTCGCCCAAACCTGGCTGACCCAATGCTTCAAATTCATCGATCTTTGTCCTTCCGCAGATTCTCACAAACAGACCCTGGATTGTCCTTCAGGACACGGGTCTAGCTGGTCTAGCTTCACTCCGCTCTTGGGGGGCCAAGGGGCGGCGACGTAGGCGCCGTTGAAAAGAGAAATTGGAAATGGTTCCCCGTCTGTATTTGAACAGTTTAGTTGGCTCCAACCACTTGTCCAAATACGAACAGCACACAAAGCAATGTCCACTGTGAAAGTTCTATGGTGAGCATGTCTTGAGCCGGTTTGGCTTGGTTGCTGGTACAACAAAACGTATCAGCATGTGCACTGGGGAAGTGCAATCCACCCGGAGGAAGTTTGAAAGATTCCTGGATGGACACTTAAAAGATCTTAAAAGATACAAATCAAACGTTGCAATGCAGCCCTGCATTTTCGTTTTGAAGCGGCTTGCTTGGCAAGGACAGTGTTGCCCTGCTGGCCCGTTGGGAACCAAGAGTCTCAAGTTCAGCTCCAAAATTGTCAAAACTTGAACTTGTGTACAAATAGCCGTGTGAATCTGTGACATATCTTGTAGGGAAACAAAGAAGCACCATGTTTTCCTTACAGCACCATGTTCTCTGTCCGCCCATCCGCATATCCATATATAAAAAAGACCGCCGGTCATATGATACAAACACCAAATAAACACTTTTGACAAGTCTCCAAAAACCAACAATTCAAGCCCACTGCGGAGGGCAGGTGGTACACGGTAAAGACAATGCAAAAAATGATGTGTGAAAACCATGCACATGTATATTATGCAAACCCAATCACTCCTTACACAAATGTGAACTCATGGACCGTGTCCTTAAGCACGGAGATCATTCTACTAAGCTGTCTGGGCCCAGCCCCATGCTGGGCCAGTTCCCAACGGGTAGCAATACAAAGTTCCGATCAATCGCAGCACCGCTGGGCAATATAATAAACCCAGGCTTTGCAGCAAAGTCCGAAACTTGGCTTCCGGGCAAATCATCAAATCTGTCATCCGCCTAAGGTTTGGCAAAACAAGGGTCATGAAAACACTTGAGAAAGAACCGAGGCATTTAGGAATCATGTATAGAATCATCCTGCAAAAAGATCTGCAGGAAACCTCAACTCGCCAACCCTCAAATAGATTGCTGAGTCACTTAGGTGAGTCCCTGGCTGATGAGACACCAAATGTATCTTTATTGAGGGGCGACTACCACAATCCCATGGCCAATAACACGCTCAGAAAACTCCTTCATATTCTATAGTCACTAAACCGCTTTGCATACCTCAGATTCATAGGGTCTAGATTAGAGGTTTTTTTTGAGAAAAACCGAGATGGTTCAAAAGTGCAAACAAGCGATTGACAAAAGTGACAGTTTGAGCAAAAAGGAATGAAATAAGTAGCTCAAACCTACCTCAATTTTGCACAATTTTGCTTTAACGAGATAATTAAAAATCATAATTAGTAAACCAATTCCTTGTTCATGTTGGCTTAATGTTGCCCAAAAATGATGAAACGTGTGATGAAATTAGCATAATTAGCATGTCATCGTGTTCAATTTTTGCACAATTTGTTGCTCAAAACTGTAGAACAAAAAAATATTGATAAACAAGTGAGAAATGAAATGGAAAAAAAGTGGGCTTTTGTTGTGGCGGCTACCGTGTGCGTGTTGCAAGTGATGTCCAGGCGACCGTGGTGAAAATCACATGTTTCTCCACCATGTGTCATTTTGAAATCCTGTATATAATCATTTTGAATTAAATACCTTTAAAGTGACATAAAGTTTGGCAACCCCATTGATCTTCACCCTAATTTAGGGTATGGAATCAAGGCTTGAATTTTCAACATGGACAGGGACTGTTTTGAAAACATACAGATGCATACAGTGTATGCCCAACTCCCCTAACAAGCAACAGGGTACCAATAAGAGCCTGCCATTTCAATGTATAAGATGTCCAACTTTTTACAACAAGATTGCAAAAACAATTCGAAGCTACCATCCATCACCATTGAGGGCCCCGGCTCCTGTGGTAGGAGAATGTAGGAAAGTTGAACCAGTCCTCATCAAGACAAAACAACATTGACCATTGGCTTCTTGTACTTCCGACATTTGAAAGTCAATGTAAAACACAATTGACACTAGGATCCGTTCCTTTTTGTTGTTCCTATTTGATCATGGGATGCAGCACTGCTTGTGCACTTCAAAAGCACGCAACGGCACATAGAAATGCTGTGAGAAATCGTGCGAGCGGATCTTTTCACATGAATCCTGAATCCGACTGACTAAGGGTTTGATAAGAAGTGATTAATCACCACTGCCCCTCAATATCCCACACTAAGGCTTTCTGAAGACTATAGATCTTAATTAATCTTGGAGGGAAGGGGTAGCTTTAGCTTTGCGGGGTAGGTTTCGCATGAACTTTGCATGTTTGAAAATAATCAAAATTATCAAAATATGATCAAAATAACTGAAAACATTCATACAAATCACATAATTTAGATAATCAATCAATCCATGCATGCGCCTGGTGTGAAAGACTATACAAATGTTGATCATTTATATATGTTTGCTTCCAAGGATCTTATACTCCATCGGCCGTCATTGACTGCATCGAGTTTCTCTCTTGAGCTTTTGCTGCTGCCTCTGCCCGATTCTTGCTCTGGCGCATGCACCACGGGACGCAAACCATGAAGCAACCTCAACCAGCCCAGACATGCTGGCAATCATGCTTGGATCGATGGATTGGAAAAAGCTGGAATTGGATTGAGCACTGGGATATGCTGGGATTGATTGGATTGGATCCTGATCCCATTTCGAGTTGGTGGTTTTCAAATGAGATAATGATACGGAACCTTTCTCCCTCCAGGCTATGCGGTCCAAGCCACAGCAGGTACAAATGATGGCAGAAATGATGGAGTAGACCAAAATTGACCATGGAAACTTGTCCTGGAGCTTGTGGATATTTTGGCGTGCACGAACTGAACGCTAGTTTTACGGTAACATCCCGTGAACATCCCTGAACTCGGATTCAAGAAAGGATTTTTCAAGGTTTCCTCCAAGTTGAGGCAGTACCAAAATGAGCGCTTTAAACTTGTTCTGTTCTGCTGCCCTAGCCCTAGCAATGAAAAACTCCAAACAGGAGAACTTCAGAGCACTTCGTGGAATCTCTCCATCATCAACCGGAACACAAGCGCACAACATGAAAACCCAACTTCACCGCAACCCATCCCAACTAAGGCAAAAACCACCACAACATCACTTCATTTTGACCAAGGATCTGGTGATTTCAGATCCTCCATAGCCAACAGCGGCAACAACTTCTGCAACTCATCAACCAAAGTCCTACACGCACTGAAACAAATCACTACAAAATCCACGAACGAAGCACCTTTGTGTGATCATTGAAACGACTTGTGATATTTGTTCATACTTGCATCATACTTACTGTAGTCATCACGAATAATCACTAAGAAAAAACTATAAACTGACTCGGAACTAGTTCTCTTTCGTTCACGTCTCCTTATGACACGTGCACACCAAAAAGAACAGCATACATGTGGAGTTCACATGAGTCCATCAAAAATGGCTTCCCAACCATTGACTCGAGTGTCTGTAAGTTTCGCTTGATTCCAACATCCTTTCGACAGCCAACTGGTTTGATGGGGCAAGGACATCCTGTAGTTGATATTTGCAGTTATCAATGCCAGGTGAAGCAAAACCTAAAGCTTTCTAGCTTCTTGAATCCAACTAGTCACAAAAACAAGACGTAGTAAGTAAATGTTTTTGGATAGATAATTCCGAGATCCTATCCGAAGTGAAAGTGAAATTACAAGTTCAGGGATTCTAACCTACCAAAAATTTCCAAGGTTGAAACCAAGGCTGGCACTTTATTTTTTTGGGGGGGGGAAGCAATAACCAGTTTCTGTGTATGGCAGTCTGGCTGCGTTTGTTTCCGTCCTCACTGCACTTTCTGTTCTTGTCAAGTCATCCACCTGAAAGCCACTGGATTGATAGCTCTTGACCTCGCGGGGTATGAGTCAAATGAGAGCCTGGCACCAATAGAAATGCAACCAATGAAACCAAAGATTGCCACTGAGAACAACCTACCAAAGATATCCAAAGGTCAGAACCTCATAGAAACTCTAACTAGATTTTATCTAGACTGCCTCCCCTTTTTGTTGCAGTGGCCTGTGCCCAGGCAGCATTCACGCGATCCCATTGATCCATCAAATCCTGGCGTTCTGGCATCATGATGGCGGAAAAGCCGCTGCCACCGTCCTGGATGTGGATGCCATCTACGGCGAACGGCGAAAGAATTCAACAGGGGCTGTGGTGACCGCAGCGACAGCTACAGGTACAGTACTTCCATATCTCATGCGTCCTTATATTAAAATAAGTTTGCAGGCAGAAAACGGTCGCATAAATCATCTGTCATACACATTCCTAATTTCTGCCTATTGGAAAAGCAAGGTTGCCAGAATGAGTGCCTTCACAAACCTAATGGATAGAAAATATCATGCGACAGTCTCTAGGATCTTAGTGAAAGTTTTCTGCCTTACATTGATTATGATCATCCAAAACAAAAATGCCCAGTCCAGCTGCCTTTCTTGATAGTGTCAGCATGGTCACATAACATTTGAAGACTCAAGACTGCGCCAATAGTCGCTGGCGTCCCACTGTGGAATAGAATAATGAATTATTTCACAATGTCATCCACAAAAACGTGCTTCCACAGTTCATTCACATATGAAAAAACATAGCAAAACATAAATCATATACATCACATGATCTTAAACAAACAAACAAACAAACAAACAAACAAACAAACAAACAAACAAAATCAAACAAACAAAATCAAACAAACAAACAAAATCAAACAAACAAAGACAAACTAACAAACAAATGGACATACATATCTAGCTACTACCTACGTACATGCAAACACAAACACATACAAACATACAATCCTACAAACCTAAAACATACAAACCTACACACCTACATACTACATACATACCTACATACCTGCATAGAGATGTATATGCCTGTATGCAGGTCAACAGCCGCAAACACGACACAGTTCAAGCTGGGTTGAAGCTTACCCCCAAGGCACCCAACCAACTTCACCACTTATGGATCATGACACGAGGATTGATGCGGACAGGAATGAGGCAAAAAACGACCATCATGACGATGATTTTGAGGAAACAATAAACATGATAAACATCGTGGTGGATGATGCTCATGATGGCGACGACGATGTTGATGACGATCATGATGACGATCATGATCATGATCATGATGATGATGATGATGATGATGCAACTGCGCTTTGCTATTCAGGCTCGCTCCTTCAGCTGATGGTGTGCCACTTCAAAGCGATGGATGGCTTGTCTGAGAGCTGCATCACCTGCATCAACGGCGGCTGGTGCCAAGGAAAGCCGTATCACTGAGGTACGATTTGTGAGGAAACCAGCAATCAGTATCTTTTGGCACACGTTCCAAGTTTACTCTCAAAGAACTGACAAACTTGTGCAACACTCGTGAGCTGTGGATTGGGGTCTTTTGGCAATGATTTTCACTAGCAAACACCGATGTAAACATGTGCGCAGCCCGTTTCCTCGGGTGCTCCTTGGACTAGTTTTGTCAGGTCTGGCTTTGGGCAATATCTGCCGGGCTTCATGTTTAGCCAAACAAACAAGAGGAGTTCATGAATGTCCAATTTCCCTCCAGGGGCTTTGTTGTGACGGGTTACTGGTACTCAGGTCGTAGGCATAAAGTACCGCGTCCTGGAAGACTTGACAAGCCAAGATCAATTGACCTGAGTTCGTAGCAAAAACAACACGGAGATCACCTCCCAATCATGCGATTCTATGAGGTCTTGGAAAGCAAAAACACATCCTTTGAAATTGCTTTTAGATAATTATTATATGGTTGATGTAAAAGCCGTCTCTTTCTGTTAAATAACTGCTGTCTCTTTCTCCAAATGCAGCTCATCAGAAATCAAAACAATTCAAAATACATCTCTGCCTTTAGATGTCCTCGCCATCCGCTCAATGTAACCTGAACTTTCTAAGTCTAGTCTGTTAGTGGGTGAGGCATTTCCACCAACCTACTAATGATGTCCCGGGAGTCTCACTCGTATGGTGTGTGTGAAGCACCAAACAATCTCAGTTTCCTTGTGCAGCACTCACAACAAATAATGTGATTCGCTAGGCCCATGGAATCGTGCTAAAGCACCTCTTGGGGTAAGGTCACTGACAATAGTTTCATATATACTTAACATCTTAACATTAAGATGCATGATTCTGTTAGACAACCACATTTGCCAAGAGACTTGTGGCCAAATCCACCCGCTTCCCAGGCCACTGTGGATCAGCTGCCTCAGCTCCCGCGAAGTATTGCTCCTGGTGCTGGTGTCAGTGCAGGTTTATCATGGTTCATCCGCGTCCCAAAAGACTCAATCACGACAAGATCTGGTCACTTGAGCCACAATCGAGGACCAGTAGTGCTAAAAACGATCACCCAACCAGTGAAGGTTGAAGATTTCAATCAGCAGAAGAGAGCAACCCAGCCCTAGCAGAAGAAACAAACAACCACGCTGCAAATGCCCGTGATCTTGCCCACAAACAGAGAGCAATGCTATATATATACGTGCACATATATACATATATATTATATATTATATTCCCCAAACACTCTCTAGCTCATGGCCAGTTCTCATGACTTGCACCAAGCAGTGAGATGTGCAGTGCTGATCTTAACAGTGCAAAGTGTAAGTGTGCGGTAGCGTTTGTGTCTGTGTGCGTGTTTGTGTGTGTGCAGTCACGAATAAACCCTTCCAGAATGCATTCCGTAGAAGGGCACATGCAATAGAAAGTTGCGGGCAGGACATCATAGTCCAATCCAAAGAAAACCACCAACCATGTATCGCCATTCACCTTAAATCACTTGGTTTTCAGGGTAAACAAACGTGTTCCGCCAAAAAGGGTTACTGAGCTACTGCAGTTGTAAGGTCCCCTTCAAGGAGAGACTTGGCAATTCGGGAGTCACTCCATTTCTCCCGTCCTGAAGCGTCTGCGCAGATGTCGTCAATGCTTGACTACTGCGCAATGCTTCTTCAATATTTGCACCCAGGGATGCCTCACAGGCACAGTGCTGGTCTGCTGGTCATCCACAAATCCATGAACAAATTAACAAGAACTACCTAAACTTGAGCTTTCAGGAACACACTAACACGAACGGGAAAATGTCTGCAAGAAACTGAAAGATATGAGGACAATCAGTAGAGTCAAATGAGTCAAAGATAGTCAGTCAGAGTATATCCACATATTGGGTAGGATAATGGCTGGCAGCAAAATGTTCATTGCAAAATGGTTCAAGACTTCAAACTCGCTAGATACTCTCTGGTATCCTCCATAAGGGGAATGCGCTTTTAAATGATACATTCTATCAACTATCTTTGAGTAGAAGTACAGCATATTATGACAACCCTTCCCTGCTTCAATAGTCCTGAATTCAGCTCATGCAAACCCTTTATTAATAACCCTCATATAATCCCCCCCCCTGCCCAATTAGTCTGGCATTTCCTACCCCCCCCAAAAAAAAAGAAAAATGGAATTATTGAAGAAGGCTTGTAATTGGAAAGCTGAAAAAAAAAACAGAACGAATCTCATGGATCTACAGTATCACCTTTGGACTTCCAGACTAATAGAGGTGGGGTCCGAAAATTGGAGGTTTATTTCGGGGCCCAAAACCTTGTGACCTTGTTGCTCATGAAGGGGAGGGTTGTTCATAAGAGGTCACCATTAATTTTTGGGACGCTTCGCGTCCATGCATAGTCCATGCAGTTCGGGCAGGATGGTACTGTAGTCTGATTGAATGATGTTGGCATGACGGATACTCAAATGACTCAAATGAACACCTCCTGCACCAACTTGAACACGGAAGACATGCTAAACTGATATGATCCACTCTGCACAGAAACTGATAAAAGTATATAAAAGTTACATGACGTTCTCAAGACAAGGGCCTGCTTGGATGGCCAGCTTTACTTCATGGGCCAAGCTGAGTCCAAGGCTGCTTGAAATCTTGGAAATGTACAGCACTAGACAGGTTGTGTACCAACGGATATACATATACAGTAATCACAAGTTTCACTGCACTCTCAAATACCTCCCAAACCCATCATGCCAAATGCATCCAAATCATCGCTTCCAAGTGACTTCCTTCAGTTGCTGCAACGAAGGCTCCAAATGATTCAGCATATGATCCTTGGATGGCTGCTGCAGGCAGAGTCACGACACATTGTCTTCAGCCACTTGGAGTTTCACCGGAAGTTGAGATATGGATGATTATGATGATTATATGTGACAGCTTCCCCTCAACCCCGCTGGGCATCAAATCAGTTTTCCGAAGTCAATCATTGGTGTGAGTTGGCGGTGTAAGGGAGTGAATATCGTCCAACAAGTTCTTTGATTTTAGTGCATTGACGTTCTTGAAGGTCTGATTGCCATGACTGTTTGCAAGACCTAATCTTGAATCTATTGCCAATCTAGGAAGTGGAAACTTCAGTGTGTCCAAAAATGTCCAAGGGAGCCATTTCCATTTGCACCCTTGAATATGACCAACTGGTCTGGTTTTTAGCGGCTTCCTCCAGTCATAGCTGCCAGTCGTGATCTGATTGTCCCCTATCCGCAATCGTCCAATCTATATCATCGGCATCCATCCAAATGTATAATCAAATTAATCAACCATGTTGAGGATAAAAAAAACGGATAAATAAACTCAATAGAAACTATAAACGTGTACAATATCAACACCAAATCTTGAAAACATCCTGTCTCCGGCTTCGCAAAGATTCAAATTTGCTCTGTGTTGTTGGTGCCACCACTGGTGGGTCATAGGACCCAAACATGATGCGCCTCCACTGCAAGATGGCTGAGCTACTGCCCTTACCCGTGTTGCGTATGATCAACACCCAATTTACAATCCATGCTAGTATTTACATGCAATTACTCTGCTCAAAGTGGTGATACTTCTGGAAACACTCTGATACAGTCTACTGCACCTTGAAGGAGCTTTGAATCAAGCATCACCAAAAAAAAACACATGGTTGAAGATGTCAACTTCGGTCACCCCCGACCCTTGCGACCTCATTGAGGAATCCAAATCTGTTACCAAGGTATCCAACCTCAGAAGGTTTCGGGGCCTTTGATCTGTGCTGTTGGAATGCTCCAAGTTGAGGATCTCCCAAAGAAAATCAATGCGCCACATATGCGATATGATTATTTAAAAAAAAAAAGGGATGATTCAATAATCTTCTACACAAAGGTTCTACAGCCTACAGCAACATGAAACAGATTGGGAAAGTAGTGACAGTTTAACTGGGTGCATATGTTGTTCATCAAATGCTTCAACTGCCGGCAGAAACACACAAATTTCTAGGAATTCCAAGGAAGTTGAAGAACCACACAAGGTGTTTCATAAAGCTCATTGAGAACTGAAGGTTGGTCAGTCTTATCACAAGGAGTTTGGGGTGTCAGTGCCTGACATCGGTGACATTATCCTTGAAGTTCATTTACTCCATTCCAAGGTTACATCTACAAGAACACTACCGAACATCCAAAGGTAGAACCTCTGCAACGTGTAACAAGCTGCCAAAAAGTTGAATGATGATGCATGAGCTTTACATAGCTTTGCTGCTATTCGCCTCATTCGCTTAAGTTAACTCAGGTAGTTCTCACGAAAGGGACCCTTCCCAAGTTTCAATCACATGGATGCACAGGCCCTTCACGACCCTTCAGCAAAGCCGAAGCCACAATTCACGGTTGTGGCTGTGCTCTTGCTTCAGCAACACAAACTCCGTAGAGACCTATCAGCAGTCAACAGGTCAACAGCAGGAAGAGCATGATGATCTATGATCTGATCGCGCAGCTGAAAAATTGCCATTAATAACTCCCCTTCATTTCGAATTCATATCCATCACGCCTATCTTGACTATCTCGCATATATTCTGATATATTCTGCATGTGTTTCATACATATTGTTTTTAAACGAGTACATGATGTAAATATGTAACATGTAAAGCAACAGCTTTTTGAAATTGAAATTTGTTGATATTTGGACAATTGCCGAAATCTTCGCAACTTTTTCATGTCAAAACTGGCATTTTTCTCTGCGCCTTCGTACTGAGCATGGCCACCCGGGCAGCTTCACGGTGGAGCTGGTGCCAGTCCTCCGCCGTCATGGTGCCGTTCCTAAACCCAACGACACACGGGATCGAATCTGATTGAGGACGGTGCAAGACCTGAAACTGAAGTGTTCTACAGATAGCTACAGTACAGGCACCCGCGAAAGTCACGCCTAAGTCATGCCTAACCCTTTTCCCTAATGGCACCGCGGGATTCAGGAAGTCACATAAAGTCATGCCCGCAGCCTTTCCCCCAATGGCACCGCAGCATCACATACAATATTTTTGGGCTCAAAATGTGTCATTGTACCATCGAAAAGGTTGTATTTCCTATGGGCTGCAGCAATGCTGGGACATAAAAACCAATCAAGAATATCTGCAATCGTTTAAGCAAATCCTATTGGCACCGCAAGTTTCATCAAGAGAACTCAGGAACATTGACTACTGGACCATCGCTCGAATTATGAGTCTCATTTGCTTGCCTTTGCGAAACCACTTGCCAAAGATGTTACTCAGTGTACATATGTTATGTTAAATAAATTGATATGAAATGTTTAAACATATACAGTACGGTCAAATATCTTACGTGAATACTGTACTCGCTGCCAAGGAACCGCACAGGAAGTTTGCAAGAAAGCTATACATGGTTCCAAAAGTCACGGAATAATTCGTTAATCGATGTTGTTTGTATTGTTGCATCATGTCTTAACTTGTCTTACCACAAAAATCATCCATACAATTCCATACAATTACCAGCAGTCTTGCCTAGCTATTATGATATCTTCCGAGTATCCCGCAGGTGGCATTGCCTTGTGCCAAAGATGTTGCTGAGAGCTCGAGGGCATCTACTGCCATAGGACTCAGTTGTATCCTGGGAGCATCGTTATTGACGATTCAGGTTGGGTCATTGGATTTTGGGCCTCACGTAGGTCATAACATGAAAAGGAGCCCACATTTTGCGATCACAAAAAAGGCTCATAATGTCAGATTTCTGCAGCGTTAATCTATACATGCTATACATTGTACTGATATCACTGCATCTTGCAGTACCCACAAAAGTAGCCTTGCGAAGGATTGCCTCTTAATCTGTTGCCTTCAGCGCTTCCGTGCAGCTTGCTGCTTTAAAAGAGTCTCACCCGCTGTCTAATAATCGTGGAGAGGAACAATCCTGACATATCCTGACCATTCCTTGCCTACTCTCACCCCCAATTCAAATCGAAAATGGATTCAATATGATTCAATAGTTACTGTATTTGTAATTATAGGTCGTAGGTACCATAAATAAAGATATATATATATATAAATATATCAATAGGCAACACTCATACACGAAGCACATGGATCAGCGTCCAAACCCCCGCTGATTCTGTCATGGCTCATGCCGTCCAGGTCTTCAGAATTTCCATGGGCCACTCCTAAGACCTTCTCCTCCACTTGCCTGAATAAATCCGTGGCTGTCTTCACCTGGACAGCCAAATTTGCACCCAGTGATTGCCAGGTATTTCACGTGAGTTGTGGTGTGAAAACTTAGTGGAAATCCTCTGCAATGTTGTCAAAGTTCAACTCCTATAAATATGAGGTTTGACTTGTTTCCAAGCTGGAACTTGAATTGGAACCTGGATGAAGGTGGAATGGTCTCAAGACTGGTACCACTTTGACCTTCATCTGAAAAAATGGCTCCTTGAAAACATGTTACAAAATATGTGTTAATCAAGTCAGAAATAAATTAAGTCATCATTATGTATTGTGTGCATTATTGCACTGGGATTCCCATATCCATAAAAAACTTTCCCATATCAATCAATAGTCATGTGATTCACAGCCTCAGGCCTGCTGCACGATGCAAACATCTGTGACTCTTCTGGTTACTTCTCCAGTCGATGAGCCCTGCAGCAGCTTCCAACGATTTGTTTCAAAAGCGATGCGGGATGCATTCACAATGTCCCAATTGGCCGAAACATCCTGGTCAAACAAAATGTGAAGAGCAGCTTGCCTGGGCCCAGGGATGAAAGGAATCTGTCAGATTGGATCTTGTGTCATGTAGGTGTCCTTTGCCTTTCCCAGCCAAAAGGGTGACTCTTGGGCTTGCAGTAACAAAATGGAGAAACCGCATGCTAAATCGAAAGGCTACACAGGAAGGGTGAAACAGTTCAATTGCAAGGTCTCCAAGTGATCAGAATGAATACCAATCGCAACTGGCCACCTTTTTGGAAATTAATATGGCAGAAATGATGTTTGAGACAAATCTATTGCTTCAAAATTCATAGATTCTCGGCTTTCAAATCCTGGTGGTCCTGGGGGTAACCAGCCAATCACCTAATCGAAAGCCCAATAGCCACTTTCAACTGCGAAAACTTCTAGTTCGGCCAAAGTATAGTAGCAAACATAAATGTGTTTACATATTACACATGTTATCAACACCAATGAATAGCACAGTTAAACAAAAATGCCAAGCAGAAAATGCCAGGGACGTCATCTCAGAGGTCATCAAAGCTAGTTCAATGGACATATCCACCTCTGCTGGCACCGTGCTGTTGACCAGCATGGGCATTGCCAGGTGCATCACATCCTCAAGCCGGAGCTGGAACCCCCAGGCACCACGGAAAATGTGATTATACAAACACATACGTAACCTGTATTTTACATATATATATATATTGCATATGTATTGAATGATATTAGTATCTATTCGCAAATATTTAGAGGTTGTCAATATCAACAACGTGAACCTGCTGCAATTGAAACGTACACAACATGAACACTCCCTTCAAATTTTTCGGAGCTCAAACATACGGAAAAACATGGAAATACAAACTCAGCAAATCAAAATTGCTGGTGAAACTAGCGAAACCAACTAAACTGCGGTTGCTCCATTTCACCCTTGACCGGAACATGATACTTCTCAAAAAATAATGAGCGGGATCTCAATATGCTCATTTCAATCAGCAAGTGCAAAACATGTGTTTTGAGTTCATGTCCACTGGCCTTTAGAAGTGCATCATGGTGTGCAGAAACTCTCATATCAAAGAATTGAATGGTAGGACACGCTGATTCCGTGTCAAGACAGCATGGGATCTAGGCAACTCTCTTGGGACCCGGCCTCCAAGAGATTCGAGATATCCTTTGCCAGAAGCTCTACACGGAACAGGCTGACGTCAGGAACCTGCTCAAATCTTGTGAATTGACCCAAGTTAGCCAGTTGTAGCCTGATGAATGACATGTTGCAAGTCAGCATTTTATGACGTGAGTGAACAAGGTCATATAAGTTCATAAACCTCCAAGTTGGAAACATATGCAGCAAAAAAGAACAAGAACTCTGCCGGAAAAATACCAGCAGCAGCAGCAACAACAACAACAACAACAACAACAAAAACAACAACAACAACAACAACAACAACAACAACAACAACAACAACAACAACAACAACAACCCCAACCGCAACCGCAACGGCAACCGCAACGACAACAACAACGACAACAACAAAGGACCACCAGCAGGATTCCAATGGAACTTGTTTGAAGTAGCTATTATAATGACTAATTATACATACATACATATATATATATATAATCATAAAAATAGAGATACATACATATTATCTATATATACCCAGTATATGTAATATATATCTGTAAGTATCTGATCATCCTTCTTACCAATAAAAATTAGCATTCGATCTCACCATCATATTCTTCCCCATCCTGAACACATCCTACACCAACAAGGCTGAGGGACGCTCTCCAAGTGCACTGTAGCTTGCAACTCGCTTTCAAACGTCTTCCAGGTAGAAGCCACATGTAACAGCTTGTCCACCACGTCCCTGACCCACCGTGAGTGCATTGGCAGTCAGTTTCATGATATTTTTTGCTCAGTGAAAGCAGGTGGTTCATTGAACCATGTGCACACATGTAAAAAAGCACCAAGCGTCCAATATGGAGCGATATGGACCATTTACAGTATACCAAACGATATTATATATTGTATACGCATAAGAACAAGTATATTATCATGTTTGCCGTATGTATACAGCATATATACGTATAAAAAATATATATGTCACTTCACATCTAAAAAACATATCAAGACTCATCTACTCAAATACTGAACAATGAACATATGATAACTCATTATTCATTCTTGGTTGCTAGTTATATACAGTACCTGAAAAAAATGTCAAAAGACCGCACACCTGCCCAACAATATTGACAAATTAGGCATATAAATCCAAATCTGTTTCATGAGATGGTGAGAGCTTTTGCATGCCGCTATTGCTTGGTACATCATTTTGGTCCAAGTATCTGTGAGGGCGGTGCAGGAATTCCACGGATCTTGTTCCCTTCAATGAGGTTGCGCAACTTCCCGGACGCTTGCGACAAAAGCACAGTGATCTCCACCTCAACTGGGAAGGTCTGACAAAAACGGCACCTGGAAAGACATGAAAAATGGCATACATCATAAATGAGACATACATAACATGTTAATGAAAGTAGTTCAGTGAGTCTACTCCACATGGCTCAAAAAGACTTTGCCTGTCATATATGACATGCATTGAAGTTGCACCATGCTGAGACTACCTGACACGTTTGTGCATCCCCAATGCATGGTGTTTGCCTTTCTTTCTCCACAACATCTAGGAATCAACATTCAGAACTATTTCAACCCGCCTGGCTGGTTTTGACATCAACTCTAAGTCCAACTTGGGTGAAATACCTGGGCAACAACCACAGAAAAGCATAAACTTTGCAACAAGTCCA
Organism: Breviolum minutum Mf 1.05b.01; assembly: GCA_000507305.1. Taxonomy (NCBI): domain Eukaryota; class Dinophyceae; order Suessiales; family Symbiodiniaceae; genus Breviolum; species Breviolum minutum. Next base: position 15,706 of record DF241321.1, on the reverse strand, counting down.
CTCAAGGAATCCAATCAAACCATATCACATGATGTTGCATGGGCTAGTCTGTTAGTAAAAACAATACGTATGTTTAACAAAGAAAATCTATACATGGCAATAGATGGCCAAGCATTTCCGGGGTCGTCATGTTTCCGCAGCTTTCGCAGATTCACCCAGTTACTGTGCGAGTTTTTGGGTCAACAATCGTTGCTTGGACAAGGTCGCGAAGAAAGAGAGCCACTCATGGTAGGTGGAATTGCTCGGGTCGCAGCTTTCATCCTCTGTACCAAACAACTTCACCTCACAACGACTCAAAAGTGAATCAAATGGCTGGCAATTCTGTTTCAAGAAGTCTCTACCGAAGAATAAACAGAAACAAAACTGTTTTTTGTTGGGGGAATGTCTCGAAAAAGGTATAGTTCGAGGCACACGGGAGGGGATGATAGGATGATAGGATGATAGGATGATAGGATGATAGGATGATAGGATGATGATGATGATGATGATGATGATGATGATAAAATGATCATGATACAACAATGATGCTGATGATGATGATGATGATGATGGGAAAAAGACCTTACAACACCTGAGATGTGTGCAACCCTAAACTGTAGGATAACGTTTGATGAGGTGTGTTTGTGCACCACCTTCCTTTTTTGCTTTTGCCAATATCTGACATCAATCCGTGTCCATCATCAGCCGCTTCGAGGTACTACATCCACCATGGCGTAAAACAAAGGGTCTACCAACTCGACCACCTCTTCAGCAACTGCATCGGCTGCCTTTTGACTGGTCGATGGAGTGTCCGCGTTGGTGATACCTGACCGGTCTGGCACCAGTCACTATCGATATGTCGTAACATGCTTTTGCACATGTTTTGTTTGATGTTTATCTCGAATAGGGACAACTGGATAACCCATGAAAGCTTCTTTATACTGGATGATTTTGTGGGGTCAGCAACAAAATCCTTGCACCTGTGAGCAATGGCCGCAATTTCTGGTAGTAGAATGTGACCTCGCGCATCTGATGCAGGGTGCAAACCTGCCTTAAGACCGGCAAACCTGGCGCTCGGTTGGCTTCAGGTGTGGGTGACTCCAAGTGAAGGTCAACGAGGGACAGGCACGATGGATGGCATGATGCATGGTATCTAGAACCGGCAAAATGCATACAGGATCAGTAGTGGTTCTTAAAGGAGTAATTGCCAAAGAATGATTAAGCAGTATTGCGTTGATGTTAGAATTTTACCAAACATGACAAGTGTGTTATACTTATTGGCCGGATGGGCCGGGCGGAACAGATCTCCTGACCAGGCCTGCAAAAGGAACTCCTTGAATGATGCCATCATGAGAAGCTTCGAAGAGACTCTTGGTGCTTCTGTAGGCTTCCATGTTGAAACTCATTGCGACACCTGGAGGCTGCCGTTAATGGCTGGTTGGACTCCTGGTGGGGATCACTTGCTGTTCTTGAGTATAGTAGTGAAGCATGGCTTGTTTTGTATATCTTCCAAGTGATTGGACAAGGCTTCCGAGCTTCAAGAGCCATCTGTAAAGTAGCGCAACCCTTTCCAAATGGAACAAGAGTCCATATGGACACAGCAATCAATATGCCATCATCATCCATCATCACAATGTGTTAATGTGTTGGTTGCATCTGTGAGATACTAAGACTTTCCATGATTGATGGCCTTCCATTAGCTGGTGAGAATTTGTAATAGTAATATCATATCCCATGGCTGGATGTGTTGTCAAAAGGATGCAAACCATGTCGCTACATTCGATAAGAATCAACGCGTGCGAATGAAATCATAGGACTTATTTGCACTTGTGCTAAACATCTCCAAAATGCAGCCACATGAATCACCACATGTGTACTGTTGCCTGTGGCATGTAATTTGTATGTCCAGTGAGTCTAGGGTGTACAAGCCTAGTCATTTGCAACACCCAAACACGGTTGCAGGCACCATCTTCCCCCCCCTCCTTGACTTAAAAGTAGAATGCCCTTCGCCAAGCGTTGGATCAAAGTACGCTGACGGCCAGCAATGTCTTGAACCAACCTTGCCACTGTGTGCTGGACCAAAGAGATGGGCCTTTGCACCGTCTGCGTACTGTTCAATATCTTCCCTTGTGATTTGCATGTTGCATTTTCCGTGATATCTCTGAGCACGGAGGAAGGTAGGTGAATGCTTCAATGTGGCATAAACTGCATAAACTCCACACAAACAGGAAGCACAAATGCGGCAAGATCGTTTGTCGCATTTATTGGTTACACCGAGATAGAAATTGTTCGCAGGATTGTAAGCAGCATAAAATGCACTTTAGCAACCAAGCGGTTCATCAGAAAAAACAACAGCACATAAAAATGTGCACAAACTCACAGAGCTTGCCAAGTGATGACATGCAACATGAATGATTCCAATTTATATAACTACTGAAGCCCAACCCCCACCGTCCAAAGAATGCAAAAAACCATCGAAGAAGCATATATCCAAGAGATTCCATCAGTTCATGCCTATATACACTGCACCCTCCACCAGAAGATTGCCACCTGCTGGGTTCCCCAACAACTACCGAAGGCCACTTTACAACCCTTCATGCCAGCAAGGAACCCATTGGTCGAGGCCCCAGACACCTGTGCAGCGTCGACCAAGGCTTTGACGACAGCATCGGACGTATCGAGCAATGGCACGTTCCTCGCCCGCAGGGATTAGTTACAATACATCAAGGAATCAAGGATGAAGGCAGCATATCAGAGGGATGAAACTGTATGAAACTGTGGTCCGCTTCTTCCACCCTCAAAAAAATATGTGTTTTTTTCCTAGGGGTTTTGGTAACATGAGAAAACACATCAGCCACAGTCGCGTGCGTTTCCCCGAAAATAATTGAGTCTACCTAAACGCATGGTGAGACCCCTCCCATCTATTTCTAGCACTTTCCTAGCACAAACAATGCAACAACCCGGAGAAGATTTCATCATTTCACCTAACACATCATACTCATTTCTAATGAAAGACATCTTGATATTGTCACTGTTACAGTGTGTCATACCCTCGCATGCGAAAATCTTCAAAACATTCGTTGAGTTTCTAAATGAAATCCTTTTACCACCAAGGAAACATCCCCGTGAAACCGGCCACATCCCCTTCTGACCCAAGTCCTGGAGTTCAACTCTTCCAGCACGAGCATATCCACCGAGCCATCCGATCGGCGGACGGTGTTTATATTGTTACCTCGAGTTAATCAGGTCCAACCAACTGGCCGTTGCCAACACTTTGGTCAGGTGAAGATATGGTGACTTTCTACTGAAAAAAAAACTGGAAAACTTGATCACTTGGGACCTGCCTCTCAGATGACTGTTCGGTTTGGCACCTGCCATAAAAACAATCCTGGATGATTTTGTCTGGAGTTACCGGAATGTCACCTCTATGCGATTAACATACCACAAACATAGCTGTATTAAGGAAAAATGCAATATGACGTATACTGATACTGTACCTTTATGGGCATGCTATAGGGACCGAAAGAATACGCACACAACTGCATACTTTTCTAAGTTGGGTAGGTCCGTAGTCAACACATGTACACACTGAAGGATTCCTGCCATTTACACTCTCAAGGTAAGCAAACAAAATCAAACAAGTAATCCTACAAAGATCAAAGATGGAACGTGTGACTGACCATTCAATCTTCCAACCGGAAGTCTACTTGGGAAGGCTTTAAAAGAGAATTAAGGCAAGGGTCATTTTGGGTCATTGTGCAGGTCTGATAACTATAGGAAATCATGGTTGCACGCCTTCATGTTTGGGGGTTGATGCCCCCCAGTCCCTGTAAGGATGTTTTTCGTGTCCAGTTGCGAAGGAGCCGGTGCATTGGAGTCCATTCGGTGAGGACTTGTTGCAAGGCATTGGCCACCTGAAAAACAGCCGTTGATCCAAGAATTGATTGGATGGATCTGGTGTTGCGGATGGAAGGTTTGTGATTTGGAAACGTTGTGAAAACCAATGAGTTGCGAAAGCAAAGCATAATTAAGTGTAGATACTGTGTACTGTAATCACCGTTGTAATCACTCTGTGATCTACATAAATACGTAGTGCTGTACATTACATCTAACCGATATATAACTATGCCAGGTAGCCTGGTATGTCTTAAAATTTCATGAGCTCCAACCCTACACAGCCACATCACCTGTGAGTTGGGAGCGGGGATAATGTCTCGTGCAGAATCGCCGTGCATCAACCCATACAAAGTGCTGTTGAAACTCGACATGCTTTCCTTAGCGAAGTCGTCACTCCAAGGCGCCAGCCAAAACACCAACAAAAACAGGACGGGTTATTCCGATGTTGAAAGTAGCATTAAAAGGAGGAGCCATGGCTTGATGATGAATCCCGGTGTGAGAATGTTGATGTTGATCAAAAGTTGGCCACTGTACACTCCCTAAAAACTAACATAGCACCTGAAAATGGACCTTCCCAAAAGCACACTAGTATTCCAACCATCCATTTTTAGGGGCTACTTGTATGTTAGTTTCACGGGGTGTATAATTAATTTATGTTCATTTCTCCATGGATGCTTCTTTCAGCCAAGCTTCATGGAGTTTCACCTTATATTCGGCCACGTGAGTTCCTCGCGAAATCAGCAAGAACTCTTTCGTCATCCTGGGGCGGATTCGGGAAAAACATCACTACCAACATTGATTTCAGAATTGATTCACCGCGACATGGTTGGTACAAATTTCCCACTCAACCATGAATCAACCAAAACAACCGGTTACCCCTGAGGTTTGGCCAAACAGGATCAACCCATGGAGGTTTCTGAAAGGTTACCATAGTTCACGCGGTTACCCAACTTGGCAAGACCAGTATCATGATCACGCCAGAAAGATTGCCCGTTCTCACTCTGAATATGCCTATTGGTCTATTGATCAATTCATCCATCCACCTCTGCCCATCATATCTATTTATTCAGTTTTGCATCTTCCGTGTCCCTGCATCTACGAATCATCCATCTGCGTATCATTTTTAACCTATCAATTTCTAATTAGCCTCATCTGGTTATCTTGTAATCATCGATCATTGTCGATCATTTCAATCTATGATTATCATTGACTATCAATCTACATTATCAGTTTTTACTTATCATTATTTATCTATCATTGTCTGTCCGTCATTATCGATCTGTTGTTATCTATCTATTTCTATCGCTATCCGCCAGTTAATGTCTGTCTGTCTGCCTGGCTGGCTGTCTGTCGTTAGGTTTGTCTGTCTGGCGGTCTATCTGCCTCACTTCCTGTCTTCTCTTTCTCTCTCACTCTCACTCTTTCTCTTTCATCCTCTCTCAAACTGTTGCTCAACAGTCAACAGCCATGAAGAAAAATTGGCAGTACGTGCAGTTAGGCTTCTTTAGAAAATGCACATATTCAAAGTATATCAGCACATCTATATATATATATAATTATTATAAAGATATATCTATATGCCATACATATAAGTCCAAGGATCATCTGGCTCAGTGTGCGCTGCATCCCCGCCAAGTTGATAGTCTCGGCCCATCCGGCATGCAGGGAGGGCAACTGGGACACAACAAGGATCCAACGGAGGACCCACATGGCCCACACAAAGCAGGTGACAAGCCGCTGAGCAACAAATGCTGCACGAAAATGAGGATGAAAATCAAGGGAGGATTCGAAAGCATTTGGTAGGCAACATAATGAAACGCATGACATTGTATCCTGGGCATATTTCACGGTAGTGATGATTTGTTGCTACCTACATCTACCTATCACTTGCAACCTATTCCCGGAACCGGAACAAAACACTCGACCGAGTTGAGTTGAGTTGAGGAGCGGTTCCCATTCTAGAGATGTCCATTTAATCGATGTGGTATGAAATCATAGTGTCTGACTAGTGATTCGGCGCTTCTCTGTCAGAAAAAATGATGGAAAATCGACTCGGAATCGCTTGTGCTAAAGTGGGCCATAGAACACTTCCAGAATTAAAAATGATGTCCCAAAAAGTTGGGCAGCCATCGGAGACACTTTGCAAGCATACACGCACACACCGAACGATGATTTACAGCCGGTCTTCCATTAATTGCGAGATCCTGATGCTTCATGGTCATGGGTGCCCGCATCGGGCATCAGAAAAGATAAAACGTATAGTAGAATAATATTGTTTGTTGGACTCAACTGTTGGTGATCTCTACTTTTTCGTTTAGCTTGGGGGTAAAGTTGATGCCTCCTTCCATTCCCTTCCAATTATTCCAATTGACTTTCCTGACTTCGCCTCTCTCTGGCTAAGCGATGGTCGTCCCGAATCAAACCTCAGATCAAATCAACTCACCTTTGTACCCTCATGGACATGGTATACGAAAGGTGGTATGCAAGAAAAATGTCAGAGATGATATCAGTGACAAGAAGCCGTAATCTGTATATATCCGACTGCATCCATTTATGAAGCAACCATTTCTTCCATTGATTAATCCTTGCACCACCTTTACGTGCATATCCCCTTGAGGAAGACTGAAAATGGCTATGACTCTTCGGACCAGAAACGCTTCATCTTTGGCGCTGCTTTGGTCAAGATTGAAGGATCTTCGTGCGTGGAGAGCAGGAAGGACAACGGAGCAAAGTCTGCGGTGGCATTTTGTCAAATGGCAATGTATGTCTGCTTGTGGATTGGTTCGGGACACTTGCAAAGGTTTTTGCAAATAGGGATTCCTTTTCTAGGGGGGGCTGAAGGTCATCCGTTGACAACTTGGAAAAGGTTTGCATAAATGATAGGACACCATCCATCTTAGTTCGATGCGCAATACTTGTGGTTCGTTTCTGGGGTTTTCTCCTGGCAGTGCAACTCGGTTTCTTGCGGTGGCAACAACTCTAGTGGCAACCCACGGTGCCAAAAGAATTCTCAACAGGTTCAAATGTTTCAGCTCTGGAAAAGAGCCTGCCAAGTACACATGATATTTTGTTGTACCAATAGGTTGAGGGTTCTGACAACTTGATACACCTCTGAAGCAGAAGCATGAGAGGACATTGATGCTGCAACATGTAATGTACCGAGAAGAACATGTAGAAGTACAATGATGATTGCTTTCCAGTTCTATAGCACCGAGTAGGGCAATTTTCTGGAAATTGCTCTGTCCAGGACAGTTCAATTCAAGACCAGTGAGAGGTCCCAATATTTAGATACCCAAAAGTGACCTACTACATCCTTTCTCACAATAAACCGGTTTATATATTCACACATTTTCACCATACGGTTCTGATCTATTCCCCGTTCAAAAACCTCCAAGCTCTTCCACCCAAGGGCCCTCCATGGCCTTTGTGCAAAGGCTGTAAAGGTACATGCACCGAGAGACTGCCTTTGTCTTCGGTATCCATGTGGGCACTCTGAGCACTGGCGCCTGATGCAAATGCAAAAACTGGAAGTAGCACATGTACCACTCACCCACCCACCCGCACATCTTCATGATTATATGAAAAATATCTTCATGATTATATGAAAAATGCAAATGCCAAACGCATTGTTCAAAGTTAAATGTCCGATTCAATAGATAATTGATGAATGGAAGATTGGATTCATGGATTGCTGAATGCTTGCTTAATGCAAGCAATAGAATAGAAAAATTGATGGATTGACACATTTGCGGAATCATTGACTGACTGACTGACTGACTGATTGACTGATTGATTGATTGATTGATTGATTGATTGATTGATTGATTGATTGATGGAGTGAGTATCGAATCTTCTTGGTTGCCTTAAGTTCTGCTCGTTGTGATTGATTGCGATTGAATTACTGTAGGGAATCCAGGTCCTTGTGTAATCGTGGTATAAAGTGAAAGGCTGAAACATTCAAGATTGCTTGCCTGTCTCACTATCCCTCCTGAAGGGATCATGGGTTGTCTCTTGCGGATTCCTTTGTGAGAAATCGGGCAATTTATAGATGGTGTTCCCATATCTGCAATCTGCAATCAATCTTTTGAGACAATATGTGGGCCCCAAATTTGCCCCAAATCACCCACTGCCGCCTGAGCCCACCTTAATAACCATAGCACTTTCCAACCTCGGCAGCAATGCAGGAACACGTGCATCCATGACTACGTAATATATGATTGTATATACATGTTATATGGCCAATGGATATGAAACAAATTTTATCTCCCTTGGAATGTTTCCCCCATCTGTCCAGTGAAGTTGCAATTGCTTGATGTTGCTTGCAACTTTCTTTTCATCACTTCAACATCCTGCAGATTTTTTTTTCTGTTTTCGCACTCTCGACTTTAGGCTTGACTTTTTGGGTCCAAGGAACTCAAAATTCTCTCCCAAATATCCTGTGAGAACATCTCTCAAGGACTCTTGCTGACCCAGAAGTGGTAAGTTTGTAAAAGGCTCCTTTCACAGCGCAACAGAAGCAGAGCTTAAAAAGACTAAAACGGAAAGCCATGCCCTGGAAAGTCAACTGTATAATTCAAGCTGATGGTGCATTGATGTTGTTTCGAGTACCTGGATTGACGCGGGGAGAAACCTCATTGGCGTACATATACAAATCACATATGTATAATACATATACATGTCCGTATAGACATGCAAACATGTATGTGCACTAATATGCTACATATATGTGCATTAAAAAATATATATATAATCTGCCTCAACTTACTCAAAGATCTTCACACCTGTACGTAGGCGCGGCCCCACATAATCTGACATGCATCACCCACCCTCAAAAAGATATACATTCAGCCAGTATCTGACAGTATGAATCTACCATGACAGATGATGGGTCGGGCTTTTGGAGCTGCCCACCGTATCTCCACAAAACATCACAAAACTATTCGCACCTGAAAAGGCAAATGAACTGGAGTCCGTGCCGCACGAAGATTTCCAAATCTCATCACCTCGATCATATACACGTGTGAAAAACCATGGCGCTATGAAGTTCTGGAAGAGAAATTTTTTGAAAACATGGCAGGTGCTGTGCCAGCTCACAAACACAGGTGACTCTACAGGCTTGGTTGCATATCAACCATCATGGTGCATTTGTTCGAGATGTGCTTCCGAAGAGCTGATGTCATGCTTAGCATTGGAAGGTTACAACAATCAAGAGTCATCTCACTGGTTGTGATCAGCATGAAACCATTTCAACTCTTATTGTATGTATAGACATGTCGAAGCTATGTGACATTTCAGGCATCACACCCTTCTTGATGCAAACCTTGTCACACATGTCCTCCCAAAAGAAGTTTTGGACACTGGTGGTTGTCATCTGCCGAGGTACGTCCAGCTGTTCCCGTTCCTCCAACCCTGTGGCAAAAAATGAGGCAAAATAAGAGGGTATTACTATACACCTACTATGCAATCCCACATGGCAACAGAAAATCCAATTGATGGAAATCGCCATGTTGTTTGGATACACTGCATATGTATATGAATGTGTTCAGGTGCGTTCAGATTCTATTGTCCACTTTAAACTGGAATACGTTGGTCAATTCTCACAAGTCAATGTAGCATCACGCAGCCTGAACATGCTGCATCAAAATCATCAAGTGTACACTGCCTGTACACCCATCATAGCCCATCTGATCAAAACATACAATGGTCCTTAATGGTCAATCCCACAAACATCATCCTTTCAAGCACGTCCTCGCCTAGAAATCGCGTGAGCAACGCTTCCAGCACTTCTGCCTTGAATGATCCCGATAAATCCTGGTAATTTTGCTAACGTCTGCTGTGTGCATCGCTTCCCGTTTTCTTGGGGTCCAATAAGAGCATGTCATATCATGTAGTGTCATCTCAACATATCTTTGTTGTACAAGACAACAAATGCAAACGAGTGCCAACACATGCCAACAATCCAAAAGCTTAATCAGAACACTTAGTTACATGGGAGTTTCAGTTTGTGCACTGATCCATCTTCCAGTCCATGCGACGAGGTGATGCAGCCATCATCCAGCTCCAGTCCCATTCCGCCTTGAAGGCTCCTGGGATCAACGTCACGCCTTTGCTCTGAAGGACTTGCAAGGCACCATCTTTTTGACAAAGCTCTGATAACCTGCATTTGGGCAAAATATCCAAAGAGTTGGGAACAGCAAGCCAGTAATCCATCAACAGAAATGGATCCATTTTGAGGGTGGAAGTGGAAGACTCACCCCTGCTGCAAATTTTGCCCCTCACTTCCTTTGGTTCATTTTGGTGTCCCATGTTCCTACATCATTTCACAGAATCGGCTCAAGTGCAATCACAAGATCTTGGTTCCACACTGAAGATTGCCAAAGGCGTATGCACGTACAATTGTGACGCAATGTAAAGGATTCAAGCCATTCACATTGAGATTGGTGTTGCAAAAAAAGGCTTTACATGACCAAGAAATAACAGTATCATCGATAATAGTAGATACAGTAATCATTTCACAAATCCAAACATAGATCATAATAGATCTCTGACGTAGGTTGAAATCTATAAGAGATGTCTGCCCAACTGCTGGATCCGGCTGGATGGCCGCGCCTCGCAATGCTCCAAGCTGCATTTGTAGCTTCTTTGGAAGTTGTCGTCACGATCTCCCAAAATGGCTGGAATTGACGATAAATGAACAAATCTCTTCTGAACAATGAGGTATGACAAAAAAACGAAAACATATCCTGAAAAGGATCTCAGATCTTCAAGATTCTTCGAGGGAATCGTGCACGAAGAAGCATCATTGTCTCGCTGTAGCCTGAAGTTTTTCAGATGTGCCTTCAATCGTGGCACTGGACGCTTCAAAAAAGTAGAGCTCCCAGAAGTGGCTTGGCGCCTGCCAAAACACCCATATAACCACAAGCACTTGTAAAGCCTGAATGATGAACCAAAAACTAATCGATCCCAAAGGATGTTTTGTTTCCTTTAGGTAACTATTGATTTGATGGTAAAATTTCATGATTCAGGATGATCTTCTTCCTTTTCTAAGGCTGTTTGTTTGGGTTGGACAAATGCATGTACCATTTGCAAGCCCCCCAAAGGGATGAACCTAGATAAAAATTAGAAGCGATTCAGCCGCGTGAACATCGCTGACCCATGGAACCCAAACGACACATTCCACACAACCCCCCCGCCCTTACCTGACCCCACTTGTCCAACAGCTTTCGCTCAAGGAGAAAATGAAGCAAACAGCGCCAGCGAAGCGTAGAAGCCGTCTCCTTTTCTAGAAAAGAGCGAAGTGGTTTGAGGAAAGTAAATTTGCGACTACAGACTGCTGCAGTAATACAGTAGTAGACTTCGTGAAATGAGTTAAACTATATTTATTGGTTGCCTCTGCCCAAACACTGGACACCGATGTCAGATGCTCTCGGAATGAAACTACGAAATCTATGATGGGACATGTACTTCTGATGTGCTTTAAGGTGGGATTGCTTCTAGCATAGGTCAAAACCGCACATCAACGCACCACAGTCAGTTCAGCACAGAGAACCACCTAGTCAAAGTAGATCACCAAAAGGACAAAGACAAAAACATCAACGACACTTCAGGAACCTGGATGTAAGATGGTTTGTGGAGGATTCCCCTCTTGAGCTACAAAAACTCGACTGAGTTCGGCATTGAGTTTGCAGAATGTTATAGTTCCGTCTAATCCACCTAGCAGCTATTTATCATAGAGTGCTAACCCCACCCCCCAAAAAAAGTACCCCAAATTTGGAGAGATCTGCATAAAGTTTCCCAAGTATAACGCAAGACATTACTTAGGTTTAATAAGGCTAAAATCAAAATAATAAGTATTCCAGGCTTGTTCTGGTGTGGTAAGTTAGCCTTATTTGTGCCTTATTAAGGAGACAGTTTTTGCATGGCTTGGTCATTTAATGCGTGAAGCTTAGCAAGAGATATTAAGGGATTTGCTTCCAGAAGGAATGAGTGCATGATAAATAAAAGGGAAATTCTGACTGCACCAAGCATAATGCAGCAACTGTCCTTATTAAGGAACCAGCAAGGGTCAGCTACCAAAGCACTAAAAAACATTTCCAGCCTTATTAAGCCTTATTGGTTTTTCCAGCTATCAAAGGCACAAATATGAATAATGCTTATTAAACCTGCATTGATGAAAATGTAGATTGGCTTCTTGCAATGCCTGTTCATCATAATTTTTTGGCTGATTTTATGGCATGAATCTTAATATTGTTTAATAATAGTCATGCATCCATTGCCCATTCCAAGAACTTTAGTTCATGGCATTTCACAATGACAAACAGTGTGAAATATCCTGGATACCCGATAAGACTTAATAAGGGGAAAACAACTATACAAGGTTTGGGGTACTTTTTTTGGGGGGGTGGGGTTAGCACTCTATGAATTTACTGATTTGAAAACCAACCAGAAACATGTAGCCGCACGTGGCCACCCCGATGCAATCACCACCTGCCAAAATCTACAAATGGAGGTGGAACATTGCTGACTCCATATCAAAAACAAGTTATGTTCCTTCACAATGGCCATGATGTTACAAACAAGTGCTCGAACACAGGCTGCCCCAAATTAAATATAACCATGTCACCCTTCACGCCAATGCCACTGGAAGGCCTGCTGAAAGTGCAATGAAAGGGGCACATGGGGCAATAAAACTTCTGAGAATATACCTCTATATACTCTAATATAGATGCAGCTAACTTTTCTTGGCTGACACTGCAACAACAACAACAACAACAACAACAACAACAACAACAACAAGCTGGAAATAAAATGCCACGACTAGTGACTTCCAAACAAACATGCGTATCTGAACATCTCTACAAATAATACAGTATGCTCTTGCACAAAGTGTCAACCCGCTTTATTCAAATGGGTGCTAGTCAATCCCATGTCAATCCCCTTGACTCATAACCATGACGGGAGTAATCTTCACGTGGTTTCACAACACATCCAAGCACACTGCAAATATCTGCAAATCCCCACCTTGCTCCCTTCAACTTCACCAACCATCATGGAATATCATGGAAGCAAGCGGCTCCGCATACGGTTAAATGGGTGTGTCGGTTTACGGGACACTGAGCGCATCGTTGTGACCATTCACATTACACCATGTCTGAAGGGTCCTTTGAAAGTAAGTACCCGTTTGCTAATCTAACATTGCCACCGTAATCCCGGTTGCTTCCTCATGAGAAATGCATGTTCCAAATGTTTGAGGATAACAAAGGCCAACTCACGGCCTAAAAACCTGGTCAGGTCCCATTACTCAGGATGGGGTGGCAATTGGTGTCTGTACATTGTGTGGGTTTGGTAGCGGTTTAGTCTAAGATAGTTGAAAGTTGATGTCAAGCAAAGATCAAATATCAAAATATATACGTATTGAAATCACATATATTAGGTTTCAATTTGGCATTTTGTGTGAGGTTTGGCAAGCGAAGTAGTACATGCCAAATGACCGAAATAATGCGAAATACAACTTATGACTTTTAACTTGACCTTGTAACTGTATACTTATTATTTCATATCTGCATTAACTTTGATAAATTTAGTAGCTAAAAATATCTAGCCTCACCGCAAATTTGTGCTTCATCGCATTGAATTGTCTCCCTTGATTCCGATTCTCCCCGCTTCAAGTCTGAGCCAACCAAAAGCTGCAAAGAGCCAAACATCCCCAACATTGTCCAAGATTCCCCGACTAGGTCCTTAGGTGTCGATCGCAACTAATTGGAAACATGTTAGCAGGAGTACATTCGTCCAATGGGTATGGTTTAGACAATGTTCCTCCTGAACGGATTGAAACCAACATCCCCACCTAAAGATTAGGATGCAAAATGATTCAAGAGAACGTCGCTCATCTTCCAATCTAAATTAACATGTCCCCCAACTTTATAGTGAGGCCGATGAATCAAGACATCAATCTTGAGCCAGGTGACACAAACATAACCGGTCGTTACGGCTACTTGTGCCTAGCACTTGGCATCCTACTTAATGCCCAAATTCATCATGACATTTCACCAGGTAACTGAACATTCATCATGACTGCAGAAAGCACAAACATGTAATATAAGTTTACCTCATCTTGAACAGATTTGATTTCGATCCCCTTGCGTTTTGGTTTGGTCAAACAAGCCACGCACAAGCATCACCCAAGTCTCCCAGCAAATGGGTGGATCCAACGCCGTGGCTTCGAGGCCATGCTCCTGAATCAGGGAATCAGGCAACTTCGTGAGGTTTAACAGGATGAGAAGCAGCAATATGAAATGGGCACCTCAGCATCTTGTAAAAGAGATGACCTTGGGTAGCAAAGAAGTGGCATGGATTTCACTATGCTGTCACCAAAAAAAACATTCCACATATCATGCCATGATTCTTGATTCTAGATTAGATGATTCAACTATAATACTCCAAAATGATATGGATTGGGAGCGGCACCGTCCTCCATGCAAGCAAGGATATGCAGTGCTTCATCTACTATCGGAAATGGAAATGTGCAACGACATGGAATGACCAAGTTTGGCTCGCAAGTGTACCTATGATTGGGCCATTCTCGGAAACAACGATATTGTCTTTACAGCTGCTCAACCAACCAAGGGTCTTGCAATCCAGTGGTCTTGATCCGTGCAGGTTCATCCTGGCGAACAATTACTGCAAGTCTCAGAAGCGTGCAGAACATCTCAATCGCGCAGCTATACGCTGAACAGGAATCAAGTGCAGGTGGGAATAATGTCACATTGGGCCAAGGCCTATCTAACATGTACCTTAGAATGGCTCTATAATAAGACTCTAAGATGTATATTGTAGTTGGCCTGCTGCCAACAAATTGGGCTGTACTATCAAGTCCCTGCGTAAATCGATAAACCTGTTTGTGACACGGCTGATCAGTGGTCCTGGTCCACTTCCCCAACTTGAAGTTCAGCTGACCAAGAGAGCCTGCGGAGGTGTCATCGGGGTTGGGTCTCCAGTTCGTTGATTGATTGTGTATAGTGCATGCTCTTACACACATCTTTCACACACATGTTTTTCTTTATCATGCTTTCGTCTTCTCATTGACTGATCGATGCATGTTGATCAGTAACTATGACAAAGTACCAAACAAATCGTTTATAATATCGTGAAATCTATAAATTTGGTGCAAACCATGTACCATACAGAGTCGAAAAGATATGAAGATCCTAACTGAGTAACTTCAGCGAACCGGTGTGACTCACAAAGGAAGCCTTCATGTACAACCAAAACAGAAACCAGCACTTGGACGAGCTCAACAGGCTCCAATCCACTCATGGCTAACTGGCCAGGATTCTGGATAGACTTGTGCCATAAAAGGGTGATAGACTCCACGTGCTATCATGATGTATTCTGAATGAATGCGTCAATCAAAAAACATCTTAGGCGTCTTGTGAATTTCCCTGTCAAAAACGAGAACAGTGTGAGGCCTTATAAGGCCGTCAAAGGTTGCTGTTGCAATTGGCCAAGTGCCCACTATTTCATTGATCTGAACTCAGATCGTTTGAACAGCTGTCAGGCTTTACAATTAGCCTAACGTCAATGCATCCATATCAACGTCCCCTCCTCAATAGCTCACCACCAGTGTCAAAGGCGCGGCCCACCGCAATCAGGAGTGCACCGCCTTGCCAAAGATAGGATTTTTGGGAACCACAAATAACTCTCTCTCTCTCTCTCTCTCTGTCGGGCTTGGCTCCTTGCCGTCTCACAGAGACGCCCTCTAAACATGACTCTAAAGGCATAAATAACAGTAGTCAGTAGCCTTAGGGGGGGGTTGGTTGTCGCGATTTTT
>DF241320.1:56319-82174 GCA_000507305.1 Breviolum minutum Mf 1.05b.01 | reverse complement strand
TACATATATATATATGTATACGCATGTACATTTTTTTTGGATCATCAGTTTCGACGAATGTGTATGCATGCATACATACACACTTGCATTTTAGGGAAGCCAGTATGCAGCTGGATAGTTAATCTACTGGTCCTTAAGGATTGGTAGAATCAGGGAACAAATTGGAAGCACTTCCTTGACCTCTTTGCTATTGATACACCGCAGCAGATTAACATAGCCCGCCAATAGGAAAGGAGTCGTCTTCCAACCTGCCATTTTTCAGGGGTTTTCGCTGTTAAACTTCGGGGACTGTATTGATAAATGTCTTGAATCGACCTTTCTGGGAGGTTTTCGGGGAGGAAGCACAGGAAGTAAAGTAGTCCATGTTTTATCCATCACGTGACTGGCAAAGAAATTGATACGATACCCTCCTGGGAACCAACATATCCCCTTGTAAAGGCACCTTTAAACATGATTTTCCTTTTCCCCAGGCGGGATATGTTAGTTCCCTGGAGGGTAATTATATATATTGATGATTTGCAAAATTCACCGATGACTGACGTGGCAGCTGACGATGATGAGTTTCAAAGATCCAACATTATGACCTCCGGGGGGAGAAGTTTGCATGGCGGGCGTTGGGCTGAGGTACCAGAGGATCGAGGCCTCTCAATAGGCTGGATGTTTTTTGTTTCTCCAAGACACCAAAAAAAAGGTGTGTGCAGTGGTGTATGTTGGTGTTATATTTTTTTTGGGACTTTTTCTGAGAGTCTATATTTGGAGGGATTGCCGAGATTTCAAGGAGAAGTTTTTGAATTCTCTTCTACGACATGATTTGAGATCAGGAAAAAGATTTGCAAGAAGCATCTTGGGTGAAGATTTCCCTAGTTCCAGCTCAGAAATATACCATCTTCACCAGGCATTTTGCAAAACAATGAAGAAAATCTGTCAACACTTCAGCTTTGACAGCCTTAAAAATCAGTTTGACAGGTACAGTGAGATGCCAGATGTGGTCCATTGCACACCAGCTTGAAAGTCTGAATGTTCAGGCATAGCTTGGGAGTGAAAATGGTTCAGAGCACAGAGGTTTCTGAATGTTTGAATTTGATAAGGCCCCCCGAAACCGCACAATGTGGATGGTTTCGGAGGGTTTCCTGGAAAAGCATGCAGAAGGCCATGCAACTCCATTGCCCTCAGTCAGGGCCAATCATTTTATGAAGTCTGAAATTTGCCAAGCTGAAAGCTGTCATGAAAGGTCAGCGAAAGCGGCAATACTTTCAGAAAAAATTGGGTTCCTACAACTGAATCTAGAGTGAAGCTGATTCAATGTGAAGCTTCACTATCAGGCGAATCCCTTCAGGATTTCTGTGGTGTTTTGTCTGTTCAAAAAGTGGTGGAGGTGGGGAGATGTGGTGGGAGCACTTGCAAAAGCCTTGGAGCTTGTACAAAGCATATTGTACACATCCATGTTGCTCAGCAAATATGGCATATGGCATGCACAGCTTCTTTTGGCCATAGCGTGACAATCATGGCAGTTTTAACAAAGTATCTTCTCCAAGCAAGCTCAGTGGGCTTTAAATATTGCTTCAAGGGCCCGCAATCTGGCACCACCCAACTTTTCATAGGCAACCAGTGATTTGAGTTGGGGTTTTCTGGCAAAATCCATTGAAAACCTCACCTTTTACAACCAATCTCGACTTCGTGGAGTGATTCACCGTGGGGCTTTCCATCTCCTTGCTGCCCCAAAATGGCGGAGATCGAGCCGCGACGGCCGGAGCTCACCCTGCCGCTGGTGCGCCGCTCCAACGGCGGAAACGCGGAGGGTGGGGAGCGCTCGGAGGCGGCTGAGGATGTGGCAGGTCTGAGGGGTCTGAGGGGTCGAGGATCTGACGGTTGGGTGGGATGGGTGGGATATGTGGGATGGTGTTTTTAGGAAAAGGTTAGAAGGGTTCAAAAAGAAGTTCAAACTGTCCAAGTTGGGATTTTTTGGATTTGCGTGAGTTTTTGGACTTTGCGATTTTTCGACATGTTTTTTTTTCTGAAGTGGATTTTCTAAAATGTATTGGACACCAACATTTTCTTCTTGGAACAAGAAAAGGTGAGGAATCCTATACCCTTCACCGCATTCACCCAGATTTTTTGCCGAACCACAGGATGCTTTTCGCTGCTGACGTTTAGCTGGGTGGGCTCTCTGATTTCCATGGGCTACCAACGTGAAAAGCAGCGGTTACAAGGTGGGGTTTTTATGCTTCGCATGATTAGTTTCATCGATTTGCTGGTTTTCCTACCAGAGTGGATCAAGCAGTCCAGGTTTAGATTCGGAATCCTTGCAAGAAGGGTTGGAACCTACATTGTGACTCCGAAATTGAAAAGGAACAGCGTGAAAAAAAAACCACCATTTTTTGGGGGGGTTCCATTTCTAGCTTTTTGAGGGTGTAAAACCCCGGCAAAAGTGTGGGAGAATTTACGAGAAACGAGGGATTGATTGCTGTTGTTTCGCCAGAGTTCAGTCATCAGCAAAAAATTCACTTCAAATTATTGCTATTATAGATTGAGTGTAAGGCTAGCACTAAATCAGAGTATGCACATGGAAGGTCGACAAAACTGGTGATGGAAGGTGCTCTGAAACCAGATGGTACTATAGTTCATCCAAAGAGTTTCACTTTGTCTTATTGGCTTGAGGGACTTTTGAGTTAACCCAAAGATCACTGGTTTTGCATCCCCAAAATCAACATCTTCAATTTTGGAATGAAACAATCCTTCCAGACTTGCTGTGATTGGCTTTGCTTTCGACCAAACGCAGCCCAGCCGCACAGGTGTTGCTTCAGAAGAGCAAAGTTCTGCCTTAACAGAAACTGATTTGCTCTTCCTGCGCCAGGCCATGAGTCGTTATTGCTTCGGATTTTTAAAGAAAAACGGACAAAAGAATGATTCAACAGAACAACGGTGTAGTTTTTGGTTATTGTTATTGGATAGTATGAGAATATCGGCATATCTACGTATATATGTACATGTATATATATACATATATATGAATGTATATATATCGTACATAGATGATATATATATATTATTCTTATGTTCAAATCGCTCGCTTACTTCTGCAAAGTTTTGTGTTTGTCTTTGAGCTTGTTTACCATAAATGCCTAGCTTGTCTTCTCTACATTTGCCCAACCCAATGGACCAAATCTGGGAAAGCCAGTTGATCTTCTTGCATCAAAACGTATGTTTCCGATGTCCCAACTGTCCCAACTGGTGATTGCCGGATGAACTATCCATCAACAGTATTTCACCAAAAAGTTCTTCGAACAAGTACCTTCAAACTGAAACTGTATACTGTAAAAAGGCTTAAAGACATATGTACACACATCTATCTGTGTATATACATATAATATCATATAATATATGATACATATCTATATATCGCCGTGTACGGGAATCAACCACCAGGTAACCCTAGAATATCAAATACTCCTCGTTCCGTCCTCAAACACGCCAGGACGATGCACCCCGCGGCTTGAGTCAAGCGGCGCAGGTTTCGTGGGACCAGACCTGTCAGGAGGCACAACGACGGGAGAAGAAACCTTCGTTGATTCGCGCGTTGCTTCGTGCCTTTGGGCGTAGCTTGGTTTAGAGTTGGTGATGTTTCTGGTGGTATTCTTGGAAGGGCAGGTGGGGTTGCAAATTTGAGATTGTGCTATTTGTTCTTTCCCTGTGTCCTGCAGCTGCTATAAAGGCTACCATGAGTTAATTAATGTTGATGATACTATGACAGGGAGGATCACTGGCCAAGATGATTTCATTGTTTCGCCGAAAATTTGATGTTGAATTTAATGCTTGTACTCTGAAGCATGGTCTTGTTGACATCTTGAAAACGCTTGATGGTTGGGTGTAGTGCATCCATCAAGGACCATACCTCTTTGCGGCCTTCTTCAAGATCACATATGACAGTCTGCAAATGGTTGGTCCATACATCTTGAAGGATCTGCTGAAGTTCTTGAGCCATTGTACAACGCAAGATGATGAACATGAGTCAAACGAATGTAGCCTGGGCGCCGGCATGTTGTTCGTGGTTTTGATTCTTCTCAGTGCTGGCCTGCAAACATCAGTGCTTCATCAATATTTTCACCGATGTTTTCGCACAGGAATGAGGTTGAACGCCTCGTGTATCTCCTTAGTCTATTGCAAATCGCTCAAAATTGCCTCTGCAGGTGGGGTAAGTTGGTAGGGTGTGTCATGTAGGTGATTCTGTTTGCCTGTGTTCATTTGACCGAAAGATGACAGTCATCCTTTGGAAAAACAATATTTACATTGGACTTTTAACAAGTTTTAAGTTGTAGCAGTAAATTGCAGGGGGTAACCTCAAAAATAAAGCCGCCGTAGACCCTTCCACGACCCTGTCCCTGACACTTGTCTTCCAACCCTTACTGTCTTAGCGTTCCAAAACGCCCTGGTGTTTTTAGGTGGCAAGGAGGAAGGAGAACAACGCACCTCTGGAGAAATTGTGAACTTGATGGCTGTGGATTCACAACGTTTGCAAGATGCCATGACATATATGCATACCCTATGGAGTGGTCCATATCAAATCATCATCACTTTGGTCTTTCTCCATTGGGTGGTTGGTTGGGCCATGGTGGCTGGAGTGATGGTGATGATTTTGCAGATTCCTTTGGTGACATGTGTGGCTCGATCGATTAAACTGGCACAGAGGAAATTGATGTCCATCAAGGATGAAAGGATCAAGGTGACCAACGAAGCTCGAGCGAATGTTTGTTCACCCCCTCCTTTTTTCCCCCTGGTTGAGAGTGATGAGTTTTTGAACACGTTTTTTTTCTTTTGGGAGTTAAGTTGAAACCTTGATTTGTTTTTTTTTTGGGGGGTTGGGTGCCAGTGTATTTTGAAACCTAATTTTGGATTAGAGATTTGCGGATTTGCATAGTCCAATGTGGGTTGGCTTGAGGAATCCTTTGGATCCATTCGCTTGCTGAAGATGTATGGTTGGGAAGATTCTTTTGAGTCCAGGCTGGTGGGTGCAGAGGTTCATGTTTGTATGCTTGGTACTTGGAGGATCATCCCAGTGAGTATATAAGTGGTTCGGGCCACCCCCAAGTTTTATAAGCCATGAAAAGGACATTTGGAAGGGGAACAACCCTACTTACGGGACTTGCTAACCATGGTTATAAACCACTTACTAACTGGGATGATCCTCAAAGTAATCATGGAACCCTTCAGTGTTTTTTTGCTTGGGGATGGAGATTGGGTTAGCTAAGTAGGTTTGGAATTGTACCCATCCCTGCCTAATACACCTTTGCTTTTTTTTGGTTCCCTTTTCTCTTCCTTCAACCTTCTCAAAATTCCAAAAATTCATCACAAAAACTTCATAGGTCTTTCAACCTTTTCTCAACCACCAAGGTTGGATGCCATTCGAGAACGTGAGCTGAAGCAGTTGCGAAAGTATCAAATCTTAAACATCGTCAGCTCAGCCATGTGGGCTACGGCACCCATCCTAACAGCCTTGGCGACCTTTGCCGTGTACTCGGCCGCGTATGGGGAGCTGACACCCGCCACGGCCTTCACGGCGGTCTCGCTCTTCAACGTCTTGCGCTTTCCACTGACGATGTTTCCCAACACCATCACTAGTGCAGTAGAAGCGAATGTCTCAGTAAAACGCCTGGAGCAATTCTTATCTTCTTCAGAAATTACAGGAGACTTTTTTTTTCGCCGCCTCCCCTAAAGAAAAAGGATGCTCTTTCATGTGTTGGCTTTCATTGGGGGTGTGATATGGGAGGATTTTGTTTTTGCCGTTACATCCAGGACGTCAAAATGACCCGACGGGAGAAGCTGTTGTGCTAGAGGATGCGGAACTGCGATGGCCAAATGAGACACCTCTGTTGTGTCCCATGACTTTCACCGTTCCTGCGCCTGTTCAAGGGCAAAGTCGTGCTCATCTCACGGTGGTTTTGGGGGCTGTTGGCACAGGAAAGTCAGGCTTGTTGCAGGTGCGGTGCGTGAACTTTCAAGATCCGATGAGTGAATCAGTGAAGGTGGCAAATTATGTCTGTGCAAATTGATACCGTTCTTTGGGTTCCTCCCTTTCCTTTTCGCCTAGATAGTATCTAGAACATTCTAGAACTATTAGTAAAAAGAAACAGATTTAAGTCCAAAGGTATCCAAGAAAATGTACCAACAAATGATCATCCAACATCCATGGTGTGTTGGTGTCACGCCAGGCACTGATTGGAGATCTTCATCCTGTGGCAGGTGTCCTTAAAACATCTGGAACGATTGCATATACTCCACAAGTGGCATGGATTCGAAATGCCACCCTGAAGGACAATGTGGTTTTCAACAGCAGGTTCCATGTGTTGGGTTGATATCTGGTGATATTTTTTTAAATGATGGATGGGTGTATAAGATTTGTTTTTCTATTCTTTTCTTTTGAAAAGGTACATGTTTCATGTTTTGATGTCAAGTCAATTTACTTTTTGATCCGTTATTTTTGGGAGGGGTTGGGAGTTGTGGGTTCCAAGGAGGGTTTGGTTGCGAAGGATTCAACTGTATAGTTCAGCAAGTTTAGTGAACTCGTTGGCTTTTCAAACTTTCAATCCTTCCCTATAAGCTTTTTATTCTTCCCAAAAATGGTCGTTGTGAGTCACTTGGATTGTCAAGATCCCTGAAGTTTATGCCACCAACCTTTTGTTTTCTTCGCATTTTCAGGGACCCAACAGGTTTTTGTTTCCCTGGGGGTCCAGGTTTGAAGAGGCCAAATACCATGCAGTTCTGAAAGGTTGTTGCCTTTTACCTGACCTGGAAACCTTGCCCAATGGCGATTTGACGGAGATCGGGGAGAAGGGTGTGAATCTTTCAGGTAACGGGAACGGGGGGCCGGGTGGAACGCTGATGGTCCGTTGGTACACCGGTACTGAAAAGGGGCCGGTGATGATGCCATGAGTTTAGGGTGCTGAAAAACCAAGTATTACCATCCCCCGAAATTTGAAAATGGGGGCTGAAACCACTC
The DNA here is from genome assembly GCA_000507305.1 of Breviolum minutum Mf 1.05b.01. Taxonomy (NCBI): domain Eukaryota; class Dinophyceae; order Suessiales; family Symbiodiniaceae; genus Breviolum; species Breviolum minutum. The sequence goes on along the minus strand of DF241320.1, from coordinate 75,180 downwards.
TTTTACAGTAGGTCATTCCCATTTGAGCCACAAAAAAACCCTTGTGACAGTCCATTATACTGGTTGGTTTATAGGGGTGCTTCTAATGGTTTATTATAATCCCCACATAAGTGGGTAGTATTTCATCCCTGACATATACCCTAAATAACCACCTTTTTTTAAAATGGATTCCATGGATTTCCTGGGTTGTATAATCCCCTATATACCCTAAAACGACCAGTTTTTTTTCCTCATCTGGGACCACCTTTGTTGATAAAATTCATCTTTTCAGGTGGTCAAAAGCAACGAATCTCTTTGGCCCGGGCAGTTTACTCCCAAGCTGATCTCATGCTGTTGGATGATCCTTTGAGTGCAGTGGATTCCCACGTGGCACGGAAGTTGATGAACATGTTCCAAAGCTCACTCTTGGCGAAGTCTTCCATTGTTCTCTGAAACTTTCAACAAATTTGGTTTTAGATTCATTCATGGCCTTCCAAACGGAGCTGGGGAGAAATTTACCCCTCCAGCTATCCCTGCCAAAAGAAAGCGATGGGTGAAGAAGAATTTGGGGATAATCGAGGTTAATAAGGCTTTGCTAAAACCTTATGTCTCAGTAGGTTTGACAGGGGCGTTTGGAGGGCTGTGATTGGACTAAGTTTCGATGTTTTTTTTTCAACGTTGTATGTTTTTTGGGATCCAACAAAAAAGTTGATGCGGCTGAAACTTTATCATTTTTGCATCAAGAAATATGTGGCTCTGAAAACAAACCAAACAAATGGTGTTGGTAAAGCAACCACCAGTGATTTCAGATACTCAATAGATAATGGAAGTAAAGGGAGTCATCGCTATCGAATTTTTGGTAGGCCTTTCAGATTTCAGCTTTTAGGTAGGGTCTCAAGATTCCTGCAGAGATCTGGGGTCCGTGCAAGGTACTCACCACATTCATGCGGTCAATGCTGCAGATCAAATCATTTTGCTTTCTCGTGGCAAAGCATCTGCCAAACCAGAGGAGTTGCGGGGTAGGAAGCCATGTAACAGACAGGCATGGTCAGCAAACTGCTGGAACCCCTGAACGTTTGATGGTTTGTAGGTTTGTTGAGACTGTCATCAGACACATAGAAGGCTGGAAAATTCACTTTTTGTGGAGGAACTCACCACAAAATCTCTTTGCTGGGTAGGAAAATCCAATGCTCCCATGACTAGTTCAGGTTTACGGCAGTTTCGGCGGGCTTGGTGTTTTGAAATGGAGATCAGCCTCGTTGTGGGTATCCCGATTGAAATAATTCCAAACCACCAACAACCCAAACCACTAAGCCAAACCATGTGGTGTTTGGGGCCCCGGTGACGGTCCTGTGGCAGAGGGTTATGCAGCAATGCACCAACATGACACTGGCAGCAGTTGAGCTAGAAGACCTGCATTTTGCATTTTGCATTGAGGATGACATCTACCTCCCTTTCCCGAGCAATTTTTGGGTGGTTTCTAAACATCCGTTGAACGCCAGAAGATGTGGGTGTCAATATGCTGGTGGTTTTTCATCCCAACTTATTGGTGAAGTCTTAAGATAACCAACCGACAGTACCAACTAACATCAACTAACCAACAGTGCCTACATCAAACCCCTACATCAAACCCCTACATCAAATCGTTTTTTTGGGAAGGGGGACTTGGTGCCTCATTGCCTCGGGGAACCGCCCTACAGGATGTCAACGATGAGCTCTTGGATATCGAAGCTGCCGATGGACCTGACGATGGACCTGCTTCCAAGGTGGATGGGGATGAAAAATTTTCAAGGTGATATCCCTGTTTTAGTTGGGGGTTAAGTTATATATGTATATATATATATATTCTATGTATGTATCAAATATGTGTATATGATCCGGGCTATATACTGTATATAGATAGAAGTACGGTAATAGTGTTTGTATATTTATATGCGTATACATAGAACTATTATATCATATCGAATCATATTATATCATATCGTACTATGTTGTATTTGTACAATATATATTACTCTATTTTTTAAATCATATTTTATTAATATTTATATGTATGTCTATATATTCATATTCACATTCATATTCATATTTCTACTGCTTACATATCAGTATTCATATTATGTTTACATAAATTCATGATATACAGTATTATATTTGTATCATACTTATTTCAAGTATATTCACATCATATTCATATCATATTACATTGCATTCTAATACATGGCATTTCATTATATTATAATGTACCACAGATAGACACTGTGCTACACTATACTATTATATATCATTTTTCAATTAAATTATAATAATATCGTATTACATTATAATACCACATAATATTTTTTCACATTGTATATACACGAAAACACCTCCAAGTCAATATCGAGCCTGAAAATGACCTTTTACAATACAGGATTTTCCTTTTCCAACTGTTCATTTTTATATTTTATGTCAAACTGTGGGTATCAATGGAATGCTCAGAAAGGGAATCCTTCTTTTTCTGATCATGTTTACCCGAGCACTAATCGTTTTGTTTGTTCCTTGCTAGAAGTTTCCATTGAACCACGTAGCAAAAAAACGAACTTTTTGAGGATTTTTTGAAGCAAAACAAGTGGAACTTGTGAAGCTCAAAACGATGGATTTTTAAAAGGATTCATAGAACCGAGAAATAAAAATTAGCGAAGCCACATTGAAGTCAAGCAGTTGGGTGCAACCAAACGTGTCTGGGAGATGATTTTGAATCAAGCTACCGGATACCTGGCACTACACTCCGCACTCCTGAAGTTTAACATAGCTGAAGTTACCTTCCCAAAATAGGAAAGTAGTTTTCTAACTTACTAACCATCATTTTTCAGGGGTAAACTCGCTGTTCAACTTCCTTCGAGTAGCAATTTTTCCCCTGCTTCCATTTAATTTGGCAGTGCCAGCATCAAATCTCCAACGAAGGTGGCGTTTAAAGGAACCTTGGCCGAGTTTCGTGAGAAGTTTCCCAAGTTGGCCACTTGGATGAAGATTTCCACGAAAGCCAAAGGTTTTTGGGACCGGACCGGATTCCTATCCAATTTTTTTTGGGGGAAATATAGATTTATATGGAGGTTTCCTACAATGGTGGGTTTCCCCAACAACCATTGGTTTGAACCTCCTAAAAATGATCAGCACTTGGGGTGTGAAATGGGGGTACCAGGTACCACCATTTAAGGGTCAACACCCATATATGTAATACGTATTTGTGGCTTCCTCCCGGGATGCAAAGTCAACACCAGGATTGTTGCACTTTGGATCCCGTGGATCCCTGTAAAGTTTCATTTCCCACAGTTACTGGGAGGGGAACACACCCAATATGTACATGTGTACATATATCTATAGACTATAGATGTTTTCATGGGAATACATCAGTGCCAATATCAACAGGTATAACAACAAGTACAATAATTGATTGATAGGCTGCATACTCGTTGCGACTTTACATGCACGTTGTTTTGTGGCCTTTTATTACCCTTCTAGTCTCTTTGAACCCTTTTCGAAGGCAAACAATGCCTGATTTGTCTGTCCCTCTCCCCCTGTAACTTTGGAATGGAAAACAGCAGATTCAGATCAAAAACTGTTGAGTTTTGGGCACAATCGAATGAGTAAATTTGAGAGTTGCTTCATCAGCGATAGCGAAAACCCTTTACTGCGAGGCGGGCAGTGCCAACCATGGAGACGGAGAGCCCGAAAAGCTCACACGACAGATGAGCGAAGAGACCACCACTCCCTTAGCAAAGAAGGCAGAAGGTGGTCAATTAGTGCCTTTGTGAGATGTACCCTCCAGGGAACGATCACATATCCAGTAAGAAGACACTTTTGAGTCGATGATTTTCCGAACTTCCAATTGAACGGTGGGATATGTACGAAATTGTTCCCTGGAGGATGTATTTTTTTCCCGTTGTTTTTTGGATGCCCGGTCAAGCCTCACCTAGCCCCGATTCAGAGTGTCGATGGTTCGTCGGATATGAACGGAACAGAAGCAAATCCACTGGCTAACAATCACTTAAAACATCGGTTGGTATAGGTGGGATTGGTATAACATTCTTTTTGCTTGTGATCATATTTTTGTAATTATTGGGGTCATTAGGGTCAGCTTTTCTTTATAGTTGTGTTTCCTATGTTTGCATTTTGATCTCTTTGGCTTTGGTTCGATCGATTTTTGGAAATTTTCAGATCGTCAGAGGGCGAGCTGAATCAAACCTATAGGGTACCAAAAGGATTCATTTTGGAAAAAGATGAGCCAAAGCCACAGTAAGACCTCAACACATAGTGTAGGATGTTGAAATCAACACGTTGTCGTTGTCTCTAAATTAAATATACACAAAGTATACACACTTACAGCAATAATACCGATGCTGTAATATTCACACTGATATTCATATCGATATATTGATACACTTTTTGGCATTTTTGAGATATGCAGATTTCCAGATGCTAGTAATGTCAGCTATTTCCAGATCGTGGTGGCTGCAAATCCCTATTCGACCAGCAAGGATTCGGAACGGCACTGGGTTGACTGGTTGTCCATATAAGATGTACTGTAGAACCTGGGTACCCTCCCTGAAACTAACATAGCACCTGAAAATGGACGGTTGGAAGACTAGTTTCCTTTGGGGATGGCTTCCTGGTAGGTGCTATATTAGTTTCAAGGAGGGTATACCTCTCAAATTCATTTTTTCTGTTGACTTTACTGGAACAAAAAGCAACAGCAGTGTACTTGTGGAAAATCCCCCCAGAGTGTAATAGTCACTGGAGCTTAAAAAGGGCACTGTACCTGGGACGTTCCATGTTACTTTCCCTTTTGGGATTTTATGCTGAATCATGAATCATCTTCATTTTTGATATGCAATTTCCCATATATTCATCAAACAGTCAACCGGTGATTCGCTTGATGAATTGAAATTCCTGGATTTGCCGTAGAATATCAATGCTATTTTGGGGATATTCGGATTTATACAGGTCAAATTGGGAACAACTGGGTCCCAGACCATGGTCTATATTAAAAACCATTAGGTTCAGAGAGACTAAATCATCTGGAAAAAGAAGTGCATATTACATACCCTCCTGGGAACTAAGATATTCTTTCCCCAAGGCATGTGTTGAGTCCATGATTTTCCGAACTTCCCGTTTGGTGGGATATGCATCCGTTCCCTGCAGACCTACCTGTTTTGTTTTGGGTCATTGACGTTTCGAAATATCGAAAAATCACATCGCCAGCAAGTTGGCACCACCAACCAATCATGCGGCCCGCATCTCATTTTTTTGTTGGTGCCACCAACAAAACCAGGTCCAAAAGGAGGAGGAACAGGTTGGTTCAGTGGCAGGAGATGTCTATGCCACCTACATTCAAGCAGCTGGAGGGTGGTGCCTTGCGTTGACGGTGGTGCTGGGTGTTCTTTGTGGACAAGGTTTCTTTGGTGCTGCGAAAAAATTGGAGACACCAAACGAAAAACATAAGTTGCGATGTTGAAACACAACAGAGTCAACATTTCGTTTTTCAGTTTGTTTTTTTTGTCCTTGTAAAGTGACAGATGGCCGTCCTTAGATATATACATGGTTTTTTTCGAGGGATTGTTGAAATTCATCAGTTCTTTAAAAGTTGTAGTTTTGTTACCCCCACAGCATGATCCATCAAAACCTTCGAAAAAGAAACCCAAAGATATAGAGACATAATTTGATGGGGAATTCTCAGCACTTTGGGACCCGACTTTAGGGCCTTGGGGGTACAGCTCCGTACGGTTTGCTGAAAGAAATTCCTGCCAACGGACTTGATGTTTTCAGCAGGTGGATCTGATTTTTTTCCCAGAAAATCTCAAGCAACCAAAACTCAAGGAGACATGTCAACTCGTTCGGGAACTGGTTGCGAAAATCGGGGGGTCAGAAGCATTTCTGTAACACCAGGACTTCTTGAGATTCATAGGTTGACAACTGCAACTATTGATGGATAGCCACATTCTTGGAACCCACCTGGGCTATGCCAAACAAAAAACACCAAATGGGATAAAAGTCCTCCAAAAAACTAAGAGAGCCCAAGGTGCCCAAGAGCCATGAAGCTTTTGGATGATGGGCTTGAAGGTTTTACATACTGAGAACCCAGGACCCCCCATTTCTTGGTGACGAAAAAGCTCAGGTTTACAGGCCTTGGCTGGTGGATGGATCTCATATTGGTCTGATCATTCTAACAGCGAGTCTCCACACTACATTTCTAGTCAAGTTGGATTGATTGGATACAGCACTCTTAGCTTAGCAGTGCCTTGGATTTTCAAAGACATTTTTGATGGCTTTTTTTGTTTGAGATGGGATGGTATGGTAGATGCGGTGGAAGGATCGGTGGATTTTCGAAAGCAGCGGGCCAACAAAAACAATTCACAGCACAAGTTCTCTGAAAAAAATCCAACGAAGAAATTTAGCTGGAAGGTTTTCTCCCAAACTCTAGTTTCAAAAGCGCCTAGACAAGAGGCAGGGTTTTTCGCATGGCTTGAACAAGAAACATTTGGAGCAGAGTGTTGGTACTTGGTTGATGATTCTGAGATTCTTGTAATGGAGGACTTTGAAAATAATGACCATCATAATAGGAATACTGGAGCATATTCTCAAATCTAAAAACAAGCAACCAGGGTTTAGCCATCGCTCATCTTGCCAACATTTTTTTTAAAAATCATTCTCCTCAGTCAAGACGATGGGCAAGTCAATTCTCCTTGATGTTGGAATTGTCAATTTTGACGGTTTGATAGAGAGAAACACACAACACAAACATACCGGGTATATATATATATATTTACACATATGTACATATATATATATGTATATATAAATATATATATATATACATGTACATAATATAATATATATGTTTTGCAATATTTGATGCCTTTGGGTTATGTGATATATACATACCTTCTTTTCACACCCAAACCGTTTGGGTTGTCCGTGGCGTGGTATATTCCCCTTTCTCTTCAAGTCACCCGGAAAAACCTGATATTGAACGATTGATGGGATATCAGATATCTAGCGTCAACAAAAAACACCAGGTCCCCATCTCCTGCACGAAAAATGCTTCATATAGTTCTAGCAGTTGTTTTCCTCAAAAAACATCAGGCATGTTACATACTTCATTCATATTTTCTCCTGTATGATCTGATGTTGAATCCCAACCTCCCAATTTTTTCCCTTCAAAAAAAAACCACCTCTGAAAGTCAAGGCTTTCTTGGGCATCTTCCTCACCAGTGCTTTGTTCCGCCTGACCGCCTTAAAAGCTGCGCGGAGCTTTCATCGTAAACTCCTGGCGACCGTGCTGCGATTGCCCATGGCATTCTTTGATACGACTCCTTTGGGCCGTGTGCTGAATCGATTTTCAAAGGATGTCTATATCATCGATGAGGTCCTACAAAACATCCTCTACTCCTACTTGCAGGTGGATTTTGTTGTTGTGTTTTTGGTTGGGGGTTGGGCAGCCCATCCAGACATGGGGACTCTGGATTGTCCAGGGTTCACCATCTTTTTCAAGGTGAAAAAGGTCAACCGCCAGACTGTTGAGCCTGCATTTTGAGGTGGTTTCAGCAGTGATTTGCACGATGGTGGTCATTGCTGCAGCAACTCCCTGGTTTTTGGTAGCAGCTTGGATTTTGTGAACACTTGCTTCAACGTGCTTACTTGGAGGAATCCTAATGTGACTATCACCCCTGACCAAAAATTGATCCGAGAGATCTCAAGAAGCCCAGCTTGTTGGGGGAATGCTATAGACATGCTCATGTCTCGGATTGGAGTCCCACCAAATGATATCGAATACCCCTTCCACTTCCACTCGCGACAGAATCATGGAGGTTTGGAGTCCATGATTTTTCCGGATTTCGATTGGGTGATTTTTTTTCGGTTCCCCCGGATTCAGCCTATCAGTTATAAATGAGGTGAAATAACCCCTATTTTTATGGCCGAAAAAAAAATGCTTCAAACCAGAATCAAGGTTTGCAGGTTTGCAGGTCGTCTTCCACGACCTGCGCTTGTAGGCTTCAAGGACACTTTGCAGAACCTCAAAGGTATGCAGAACCTCATGAACACGTTGGTTGAATTTCTGCAACATTTAGGATTCCCAAAAATCATGTAAATGATGCCAAAAACAACCTAAGAACTGGTCAACAACTGGTTGTGGTGATGTTTTAAAGCTCCTTTAAAAGGTCCTGAACCACCTTGAGATTGTTTGTTTTTCCCGACAAATCCATGAGATAATCATCAAGCCAAGTTGGTGCAGGATTTCCCCTCCATCGCCTGAGGTGGTGATTCCTTTACTGCTTGTGTACCGCGCGACGCAGAACTTTTATATTCCCGCTTCGCGGCAGCTGAAACGAATCGAGTCGAACTTGAGGCGTGGTGGGAGAGAGAGCTCTGGTGGCAAGTTGGTTGTTTTTGGAATAGGTGCGTGCTGTAGAGAAGTTGAAAGGTTGTGGAATTCATCAACAAAAACAGCCCTGTTGGTTTTTGTAGAGTTTGAATCTCAACACCTTTGAAGGTAGTTTTTCTTTCGCGAGAATCAAAAATAGCAGCAACAGTCGCAAAAAAAAGTCTGGAGGTCTCCCATCTTCTCTCATTTTTCGGAGACCTTGGATGGTACAGCTTTAATCCGTGCCTTTGGACAGCAACAAATTTTCATTTCAGAAAACATGAACAAGGTGAACAAAAACATGCGTGCCTACTATTCCAATTTTTCCTCCAATCGATGGCTCGCTGTTCGCTTGGAAAGTTTTGGCGCTTTGATCACCTTCTGCGCTGGGACTTTGGCAGTGCTTGGACGGCATAGCATCAGTGCCGGGGTGGCTGGCTTATCCATTTCTTACGCGCTGTCTATCACCCAAGCATTGAATTGGGTGGTGCGCATGGCTGCGGACCGCGAAACCAGCATTGTGTCTGTGGAGCGCGTAAGGGAATACTTGCGATTGCAGCTGGAACCTGCACATCATTGTGAACCTTGCCAGTCCAAAGAGGCCCAAAGAGCTCAAGGTGGTTCACTTCTTTTGCGAAGTGATGTTGAACTTGTATATACATAGTTATATATATATATACGTATAACTAACTGTTGTGTTTTCGGTAGGAAGACTTCTAAAGATTGAATGACACAGGGTGCTTTCATGATAGGATGCCATGCTTGATGAAGATGATAGTCAGGCATTCTCCGAATTGCGAGTTTGACTCCAACTTCGAAATGGATTGATTCATCATGCAAAGGTTGTTCGTCTTAAAACTGGGGAGGCCTTCCAAATCCCCCTAAACATCAGAACTTTTTCAAAGGCAACCCAATGGATCTTAAGGTGTCCCTACTTCTGAATCACATATTTATTTTGAAAGGAGAATCACCATGCTATTTTCTTTTTTGGACATTTCTGTTAAAGCCATGAGGATACTGATCCTCCTCCACAATCATGGCCTTCACGTGGAAGCATCGAATTTCAAAACGTCTTCCTGCGCTATCGGCCCGAGCTGCCGACCGTCTTGAATGGTTTGACCTTGAAAATTGAAGGCCGAGAAAAGATGCTTCGACTATGACGGTTTCCCATGGGAGGGGAACTTTTACAAACAACCTGTTGGTTTGATGACCTGAGGGTATGATGACTTTTTTTCTTGGAGTGTTTTTGGAAATTCAGCATGTGTTTTTTTTTGTGCATTTTTGTTGGGATGTTCATGATTTTTCGCTGGTGACACCTTTGAAGTCTTCTTTCTTAGATCATTCAGTGCTGAATGAAAGACCTAGCAGTTTTGATATGCAATTTGTTGAACGCATGAATTGCGGATGGTCAATTGGTGGATAGACGTTTTTGAGGAAAAGAAAGAGCACCACATTCCTCACAGAGTAATATCTCTAGAAAAGACAGGCTGAACCAACATGTTGAAGTGTCAGAATCCTGAAAAGCACTGGCAACATGTGTTATAGGCTAAATTGATGCTTTTAGCATACTAAAGCCACCAACCACCTGCTTTTCACCAATGTTTCACCATTGATTTCACCTGACCCCTTCCCAGGATTGGAATTTGCGGCCGCACGGGTGCAGGGAAGAGTTCGGTGTTGAACGTGCTGCTGCGGATTGTGGAATTAGACTCGGGATGTGTGAAGCTGGATGATGTGGATATTAAGACCTTGGGTTTCTTGGTGGTGGTTTGAAACATTTTTTATTTATAATCCCTTAGCCTTTTGGAAGGGAAATCCCCTTATTTCAGGGAAGTCTAGGTTGGTGAAATATTACTAGCTGGTGGTTTGAAACATTTTTAGTTTACAAGCCCTACCTAGAAAGATGATCCAATTTGACTTGCGCATATTTTTCATTGATGGGTTGGTGGGTTCAACCACCAAGGTTTACATCGATTGCGCCATAGCATCACGGTGATTCCACAGGATCCGGTCTTATTCTCAGGTAGGTTTGCGGGATGGGAGCAGGTGGAAGGTGAAGGTCGGGTATATATGCGGTAAAGAATAGCAAACCACCATATCAGCTAAGGAGCAAACCACCATTGCCTGAATTTGGTTAAGGGGGGAAATTGAGACAGAAAACTCAGCAATAATGTTTTTTCCATCCTATTATTTCAATGTGACTAAGCAGCATTTCGATTAGTCAATGTACACTTCACATGGTATTTCTGTTTATGCCATGACTCATCTCTTGTGGGGAGAGGAGTATATCCAATTCACCCACGGAAAGAGCCACTGCCCTGGTGGAATTGATGTCGGGTATTATATACCATCCTTGATTATAGAGATTCTTGGCACCCCTGAAAATAATATCTATTACTGTATGTTGCTAAAGGATTTCATTGGATAGGCTGGGATTCAGTTTTTTTGTTTTCTGTTTTTTTCGTCGCTAAAATTGTGTGCGGCCATGACCCACCGTCCGTGTTATTCTGACCACCCTTGAGCTGGACATGCAGTTTTTCTTTCATGGATCAAAACGACGACCGGAATGATTTATTTTACCAGGAAAAAATGTAAAACAAGACGTTGGTTTTTACCTTGCTGAAAAAAAACAGGACATTTTTTTTTCGTTAAGTTTTTCAACTGGAAAAAAAGAGCTCAAGGTCCCCCGGGACCTGGCCGTTGTCCTTGGGGCAGGTACCTTGAGATTTAACTTGGATCCTTTGAATCAATCAGCTTCAGAATCTCAGCTGTGGCAGGCGTGAAATGTCGAGAATGGATGAATTTGATATCAGAAAGTTGAACGTTGAGGGTTGTTTGGGGATGAAGGGAAGGAGCTCAAGGAAGTAGCTCTAAGAGTGGACATGGTCTGCTTTCTGGGATATGAACCAAGCAAGTTTTGTGTCTTGGTTGCCAGGCCTTGGAGCGTTCGCACCTGTCGGATCATGTGGCACGTTTAGATCGTGAAGTGGCCAGTTCCGCTGGAAGTTTGGCGGGTGGAAACAATGGGTCAGGATTAGACACCATTGTACAAGAACAAGGAAAGAACTTCTCCTTGGGTCACTTGGGTCCAATGTTGAAAACTCAACCTTGTTTTTGGAGTGTATTTTTGTGTTTTTTGTTTTGTGGCTAGTTGTTTTGGTTGGTTTTTCCTTGCAATGCCAAATTCACGCCAATTTTGTAGTTGTTGTGTTGATAATTAACCAGGACACCGCTTCCACGAAGTAAGGACGACTTCATAGTACTGGGTCTTTGGAGGAAACCAAAACCACTGTCCCACTTCACCCTGCAACAAATATCATCGGCACTTATACACATTCCATTCCTGCAGGTCTTGTTTTTTTTGTTTGGTAACCATTGGGAACCATCTTTTTTTTTTTTTGAGACGTGTTGTTGTTGTTGTTGTTGTTTTTTTTTTTGTGTCGTTGTTGTTGTTGTTGTTGTTGTTGTTGTTGTTGTTGTTGTTGTTGTTGTTGTTGTTGTTGTTGTTGTTGTTGTTGTTAAACAACTACGGTATACACTCATGTCTCAGGCCTGAGGGTGTATATAAAGATGATGGTCGGGCCGTGTGTCCAGAATGCAACTCTTCCCGCCCTTCAAGTCTTAAGGGCACTTAATGACTGAATGGAAAGAATAAAATCTTATATGAATGATCCCAAAAGGCATGTCAACATTTGACATGTCATTTTGCAAGGTTGCCTTCCTGAAAACCGATGAATTTGAGGCTTTTTGCCACGCTTAGTAGTATATGCAAGGTCCAAGGTTGGGGTCAAGGTTCAAAAGGATGAAGTCTCTTGAGAAAGGCTAGAAACTCCAAAGTGTACAAAAACATATTGGAAGGATATAGATCCACTTGGATGAAGTACAGTGACATCACGTGACGGAATTTCCCTCAAATGGTCGTTTGGTTTTTTGGAAACCCTCCAAAAAATCACCTCACAATTTCAGAAATTTGGAGGTTAGCGATATTTGATCACGTTCACCCAGAATTGTCAACTGAGAATTACTCCAGCAAATTCATAAAGGAAGGTGAATATTCTGTCACAAAAACAGCATTCATCGTTCAAGATGATGACAACCGAGGTCAACGACAACAGATGTGCCTGGCAAGGGCCTTGATCCGTTCGAATTTGATTCTCTTGTTAGATGAAGCCACTTCGGCAGTGGATCGCGAAACAGATGCCATGATCCAAGAGACCATCAAGCAGGACTGCAAAGGGTGAACTGCCAGGGAAAACGTCAATTTTTTAATAGAATCCGTTGGGGTTTTCCAAGGAGCGAATAAAGAAAGGTAGAGGGACAAAAAACCTCCTACCTAGTTACCTAAGGTTAACTTAGAGTTTTTGTTTTGTCCAGGAAAAAACGGCCAGGATGGAAAGGATGCAATTGGAAGAAACATGTTCATCACATCTTTGGTCTTAACGAAGCAGCCGTGATTTTGTTTGAGTGGCTTTGACAGCTTCCTACATGAGCAATGAAAAAAACCACACATTTGCACTCAGCATANTATCGATGGTTTTTCTTTGCCGAAACTTGATCCTCTTATCCCAACGGTTTTACAAGATGACGATTTGGTGAGAAACCCGCATACTTCTTACACGAAATTTAAACGATTGTTGAAACGTCAATGACTCTTTTGGGAATCTCTGCGATGGCTTCTTTTCCCGTGACGAAACTGGACGATTTGGGTGGAAATTCTCACCGTGAGTTTATTGATGGCCTCTTTTGCGTCGTACGGAAATGATCGATTTAGACATGGGTATTCAACTTTTTCACAGAGTTTTTGACTCGGCTGTGGCTGTGTGTCACGCTTGAGTCGTGGTTCCGTTTTCTGGTGAGATCACCAAGGAGGTCTCACGAGAGATTCAAGAGTGCGAAGCAATGAAAAAAACCCTGGTTGTTTACGGTATATAGGGGATTATACTAGCCAGGTATATAGGGATTATAATACACCATTATAAGGATCCCTATTAACCAACCAGTATAATGGAAAGTAATAAGGGTTTTTTTCGCGGCTCACATGAGCGTATGGAAATAGTTAGTGCATGGATGATTTCCTTCATCACGATTGACCATGTAGCTGTTTGGAATGTGTGATTTTTTTTGTTGCCGCGATGTCACCTTTTTTAAAAGCCACGGCAGGAGTTCTCAGATCACACAGTGTTGTGCATTGCTCATCGGATTTCAACGATCATGAACTCGGATCGAGTGTGTGTTTTGGATGGAGGGAAACTGGCAGAAGTGGGTGCACCCAGTGAACTGATGCAACAACCCGATTCCCGCTTTGCCAAGTTGGCTCAGTTAGATGCGGCGTGATGAAGCGCCTTTTCAAAGCAAAGAAAAAATTGGACGAAAAAGCTGGAAGCATAGTGAAACAGTGAAAGGGTGCTTTGATGAATTGTGGGATGAAAGACTTGTGTGCGTTGGAAGATACGATTCATAATACTCAGAAGATTTCATTTGCTTCTGGGTTTAGGATCAATGATAAAAATTGTGGTAAATCGTCAATTGGAGCATGACCTGCTGAAATGCTGCAGCTTTGGTCAATGGTCAAACATCTTAGGTTTTTAACTGCATCCAACTTGTTCTCACTGTCTGACGTCCTTTTCTTCTCAAGGGTTCCTGAAAGGGGAACCTCTCTGATTAACGCAGCTGCTCGGGCACTCAGTGAATGCTGCTAAACGGGTATGTGGCATGCGTCTTCTTCCACTTATTTGTTGAAGAAAAGTAGTGAAAGCGTTGAAAAAACAACAATCTCGGCAAAAGGGGGCTGAAAACAATCATCAGTTGATCCGAAGCAACACCTCAAGTTGATGATGTTTTTGGTTCATTTATTACTCAGATCCCATCATTGACAGCTAATTTTTTCATGATCTACACAACATGGTAAACCACTCTCGCGTGATTTGTACCTTCCTAATTCCCAGCATCACCTGGTCTCAGTTGGCAGTCGCCAGACTCAGGTCATGCAGGCAGCAAGGTGGGTAGAAAATGGTGAACCAAGCAATGTGGGTGTGGATGAAAGTAGGGAAGACATCCCCTGATGGACCATTGGACATCATGGATTTTTGGGAAGTCATGGAGTTTGTATGCGGGCACATGTATGTTGAGAACTGCAAGCGGTTCCGTTGCAGGGGTGAATGTAGCAGCAAACGTCTCAGAGATTCGACTACAAACTGTTTTGACATATTGTCTTGGTAATGATATGTTGATGCATTTCCGCAGCCTTTTTGTGCAGCGAATTCCGGTTTAAAAACCAATCACACAGGATTTTCCAGCATGGTGCCGCAGACCTATGAAGGATTGAGTGCAGCAATGATGGCAAGCCATCCTGATGTGGCTGTGCAAAATGATTTCATCACTTTGAACGATGGGAACTTAGCAACAAAGATCCAGCTGCGACGAACCAAGTCTTCCCCAACTTTCGATACTCCGGTGGGTCGCCCGGCCTGAAATTTCAGGTTGGAAGGTCTGCTGTGATGGGTGGCATGGTTCGCTAGAGAGTAAAGTTGATCGGTTTCAGTGGTTTATTATATTAATTAGAGATGAGTCTAAAGATCCATTGGAGGCTCATTGGGAATCTAAGGCTACCCCCCCAAAGCCAACCCCCCCAAGAAATAAGAACCTAATAAGGCCTTATTTAAGGAAATCAATGGTTAATAGTCCCTTAATAAGGCCTTATTTCTTGGGGGGGGTGGCATTGGGGGGGTACCCTTAGATTCCCATCAAATATAGTCATAGTCTACTGTATTTGCTTGTCACGCAGGACCAGTCATTTCTCCATTTTTCGGAAGCCCTTTGGAATGAGTTTGATTCATTTCCGTGGTACTGTCAATGGCTGAAATCCCAATCTTGCACCACCTGAGATCTATCAAACCTTGTATATAAATAATGGGATAAGCTACATATCAACTGGTTAACCGGATTTCTTCCATGAAAAGTATACCCTCCAGGGAATTAACACATCCCCCGATAAGGCATATTTGAAGATGATTTTCCTTTTCCCAGCTGGCTGGAGGGTATATCATTTTTTTTTCCAGCCGAAGGCAGAATTCTTCGCAAAAGTCCAGGTCAAAACACGAACATTGCAGATGATGTCGGAGATGAGGTGCAGGAAGTGTATGTGCCACCCGAGAGTAACTTGGAAGATTTTGGAAAAAATGCTGCACATGGTTATGGTTGGGCATGGTTGGTAAGAAACTGAAGGTCATCTTCACCTTTCATGGGGAATCCCTTATAATTTATATGTTTTTTTACAGTAGAACTACAAGGCTACAAGGTAGTAAATGGTCGTCGCACATGTGCATCTGGAATTTGGATGATTTCTTCGTTTTGATATTAGCCATAATGGATGTGTTTTTATTATATGTCATGTATGCCATTATTATATCATTTCGAAGTATTTTTTATCATATCATGTCAACAAAATCAAATTATATCATATGATACTATATCGTTTTATCTAGAACTGTATTGTAATAAATGAAATTCTATGCTATTGTGCATATTTTTCTAAATGAAAAGTCATATTGTCTTATATTACATTCTATGCCATTATGTTGTGTTATATAGTTATACGAATTTTTGTTGTTTCAGAATGTTTGATTAGGATCCTCCGTTGCTAGAATTTTCTGGAACCGCAGACTACAGCCATCAATTATGTGAAGATTTAAGCGTGCAACGTTGGCGGAAAACACCCGAGGCTCTATGAATGGCATCGTGAATGTTGGCATGTCCCCCACATTTGCAGGAGAGATGTGAGCGGTTGTAATATGGGTGTTTCCTTAAATGGTGGTACCCCCAAAACACCCGAAAATGATCATTTTTAGTAGGAAAACCAATGGTTGTTGGGTACCATCGTTTTAGGAAACCCTCATATGTTGCAGCAATCTTTGTTACATGCTTTCCTGAAAGATGAGGGGCCACAAGCCATAGCTTGATTGTCGTAATCCATTCGACATTCGCTTCTTAGGAGTCAGCGTCTTATCACAGGCAGCTGATGATTCCTTGGAGGCATTAACAGTTTCCAAGAAGAGTCAAAGGTTCTTTTTTTAAAGAATTCAAAAAGGGAGCCAGAAGATGGAAGGGAAACAAGTCTTGCAGCATTTTTTTTCACCAAGCCATTCAAAAAGGAAAGGTAGTCTTGCAGCATTTTGTCACCCCCTTTATTCCCCAGATAGCGATAGCTATAGGGGTTCTTACTTCCAATAGGGGGGAGGGCGACGAACCACTTTTGCGCATTGGACGCGGCACCAGAATGCCATTGCAGGGTGCAGTGGATGTGGTGCCAATGCTGGGTGCCGTTGTGGTGTGCTATGGTTGAGTGGACGTGGTGCCATTGCTGGATGCCTTCGTAGGGTGCCATTGTAGTGCTTTGGTTGAGTGGACGTGGTGCCATTGCTGGGTGCCATTGCAGGGTGCCATTGTAGTGTTGGGGGGGAGGGTGACGACCAACTTTGGAGGAGTGGACGTGGTGCCATTGCTGGGTGCCGTTGTAGTGTGCTATGGTGGGGGGGGTGACGACCAACTTTGGGGGAGTGGACGTGGTGCCTAGGATAACAAAAAAATTGGTTTTTGCTATCTGGGGTCTATGCTGGTATAATTTCCACGTAGTTGAAGGAGGGCAGTCGCACTGTGTTGCTGATTGTCAAATATTGCTGACCCAAGACTTTCGGAGTTTCATATGGATCTTATTGATTGATATTGATTGTTTGATTAAATTTGATGTACTTTACACAAATGTGAAGGCAATCAAGCCGGATATGAACATGTGACTCTTGTGATGGGAGACTTTTATCTTGATTATTTGCGGATCTTTGATCATCGGCAGGTGCATGCTGCTCCTCTGAGTCTGAAGACGCTTGTCTTGACAGAAGGGGCACGCACTCTGGTGATGCATCGCAAGGGCCTGTTGGCTTTCTTGTCATGCAAGATCCGGGCTGTGGGGATTTTATACGAGGAGGCAGAAAGTCTTATGCTGAAAGTTGTGAAAGAGCGCGATTCAGAAGATGGCCGCAATTTGCTTGTGATGATTCCCAGCCGCGCCAATGAGATCTGTGGGGGGCCTTAGTAGAAGTCTAGCGGTGCTGATTGGTGATACTGTTGATTGGTGATACTGTTGACGGAAGAAATCCCAAACAACCACCTTGGATGTATAAAACCCTGTAAATAATGGGATAAACTACGAACCTCAACTGGTTTTCTCGCCGGATTTCTGGTTGCCATCAACAGTACGGAAAGGTGACCTGGTGATCTTTTCACGTTTCCCAACGTTTTTCGCGACCCAAAATTCCACCGACAAAAAAACGAGATCCGGAAAAACTGCAGGTCAAAGCTTGCTAGGTTCAAAGCGGCGCTTTCTCGAGGAGGCGCCGGGGTGACTGGTTGACTGGTTGCCGTTGACGATGGTCATTCTTGATGAAAAAAAACACACCTTAGGGGGTTTTTCCTGTCACCCCCCTTTTTTCTTTTAAAAAGGTCACTGACCTTTTTTTGGGTATTTGCATTTGTACACACATACATATACGTATATATATATAAATCATTGCATTTTGCATACGAAATAGTCTTGTTTTCTACGACTGGCACCTAAACATATCCTAGCTGATCTTTGCACAGAAACTGTGTTTTTTTGTTCACAACAAACACAAAAGACATAACAAAACTACCTAGAATCTTTCACTGGCATACTTTTCCGACTCTTTCCGGAAAAAAACCCATGACTGAAAGCCTGGCAGGTGAGTCACTTCTTTGAGCAGCATGGATATTGTGTGTTATCGCTTTCCCATTTTGGGAAGAAGCAAACATGGAAACAACTGGAAGGCAACTTCAGATCATTCCAGGAGGCCAAGAGATGTATCCTGAATCGCATCAGCACTGGAGGAACTGGTTTATCTTTGGAGGTACAGGGCAATGAGACTCACATTTGGGCGAGGCCATGAGGAGCGCGACTCGACCAGGGAGGGTTGTTCTTGTTCACAGATGTTCCCTTTGCAACCAAAAATGGCGTGAACACAGGTGAACTGAGATGGAAAAGATTGAAACCATCCGTTGATTTGTTTGGTTCTTGCATGAGTGATGATGAGTGCATGTGCAGCCTTGTCTCATGAAGAAATTCCAGATGTGCTGCAGGAGGAAGACATCAAGTTTATCCCAGATGGCTTTTGCTGAGATGATGTTTGTTCGCCAGGCGGATTCACGGTTGACGGTTGCTTGCTTTGAAATTCTTCCCAGTTTGATTTGACAAGATGTTGGTTCCCGAAGTTGTTTTTGCATTTGAGCATGTTGTTTGGTGAACAAACAAAGTCAAAAGCAACAACAACAACAAAAACAACAACAACAACAACAACAACAACAAAAACAACAACAACAACAACAACAACAACAACAACAACAACAACAACAACAACAACAACAACAACAACAACAACAACAACAACAACAACAACAACAACAACAAC